>PVHY01003139.1:0-62500 GCA_004024945.1 Uropsilus gracilis | reverse complement strand
TGATTTGCTTGAATGACACTGTGAGTTTTTTCCCTCTGTGATGTTTTCAGAAGAGGAAGCCAGATTCAGAGAGGTTAAGAAATGTATTTGTTGTCACAGTGTCATGCAGTGGCTGGCCGGGCTCCTTCTGGAAGTGGGGTGAGCACAGGGCAGTGGGGTTGAGCCAGCTAGAAGAAGAAACCTGAGATCAACAGACAGGGCACTGGAGGCAACTGCCTCCGAAGGGGAAGAAGTTTTTGGAGTGTGGTTGGGATGGGCCGCTAACTTTTGGCCTGAGCCCCCATCCCAGACCTACCATCTATGTATGTATGTATGTATGTATGTATGTATGTATGTATGTATGTATGTATGTATGTATGTATGTATGTATCTATCTATCTATCTATCTATCTATCTATCTATCTATCTATCTATCTTAATCTAATCTAATCTATCTATCTAATCTATCTATCTATTCATTTTTATTTTTTCCAGACCTACCTTTTAGCTTGGGGAGGTTTGGAGGGCCCAGTCCCTTTCCTGCCGGAGTGGTCGTTATTAATCTAGTTCTTTAGCAGGTAGGGAAACTGAGTCACAATGGGCTTAGCTGATCAGGAATCAATTCTACAAATCTTAGGGCCCTGCCAACTGAAGCTCCCTTGTCTTTCTGGAGGAAGCAATTGATTATGGGATTGTGACATGGGAATAGTTGGGTCCCATCAGCTCCACATGTTCTGGACAACCTCTCTTGACAGCCTCTTTCCCAAGATCACTCCCACCTACGCCTTAGACAAAGTTGTTGACAGGGCTGGTTCATTCTTGTACTAAGATGCTATCCTTCCCTCCCAGCTCCTTCGTAAAGTTAACCAGTAACTGGTCTTTTTGTTATCCCATTTCTGTGTGAGGAATGTTTCAACAGTTCTCACGAAGAAGCTCCTGTGAGCTTTGTTTCCTTTCTCTCTGGGGGCTCTCACAGCAAACCTTTCATGTTCCTTTGTGTTGAGGGCTTTATTCCCACCCCCCTATCTCCCATCTGCTAAGCAGCTTTCTCCTTTCTTAGCACTCCTGATGGAGCCCTGGACTATTCCCTTAACATCCCACCTCTGGCAATAAAACAGGCCAGGGTGATTTAGGGATCCCTGCCAATACCCAGAGCTTTTAGGACAGTCCCTTGGAAAGAAGTGGCAGGCAGAGAGCAGGAATAATTACATCTAAAGTTTCTTATTCTTTTGTGCACTTTTCTTCCATTGTATTGAGTTCTTCCCCTGAAGAGGGGCTCATGAGCAGCAGAAAGCCTACAGAACCAATTGGCTGGAAAAGAAATGACAATAAAAGTCGCACAGAATAGTTTTCTGTCAGCAGCCATTTAAGTAAAACAGGTTTACAAGTCTCAGTGGAGAATTAACTCTTCAATTTGCTATAAGCCAGGAGAGGTTTTGACACTTAAACTGGCCCCCCAAAAAAAGTATTTTACTTTTAGTTCAGGTCTTAATCCCCCCAAACAGGGACCTGATGGTCATGTTTCCACCAAAGGTATTCATTGGAGACGTTCATATGCGAGACCCCAGCATCCTCAGAACATGTCCCATTACTGCAGCCTCTCCAAGTCATCTCTCCTAATTTGTGCGCTTAATTGACAGCTTGTTAACAGTTCATTAGGAACACTGGCTCCACGTGGCCAAAACAGATCTATCTAGCCGAGAGAAGGTTGTCCTTCTTCAGAACCACTTCAGTTTATTAAATTTCACCAGAAACAAAATCTCATGCAGAAACTACCCACCATCTCCTTCAGAACCAGGGTTTCCCATCCCTCCCTGCTACTGACCTTGGCAGTGCTGGGGCTGGGGCTTTGTTCTCACAGATCAGGAAGTGGGGTGGGGAGGGCAAGGTTCTTGGGGGGCAGCAAAGGGAGGACTTGTCTGTCCATGAAGACAAATCAGCCACTCTAGGGATGACAGGACGCCTCTGAGCTCCCTCCTCCTGCTCCCGTGGGTTTTGTGAGATCAGAAACATGGCTTTTGTAGAAGTTTATGATTGGAAAAGTGACAGTCCACAGCTCTTACGTGTAATCTTCCTTCACCTCTGAACCATATTTGACTCTTAATTTTTGTGCCTATAATTTTACAATTGCTTTTGGCTTTCAGTGCAGAGGGTACTGTTACTCCTTACATGGTCATTTTGCCCTGAGTATCTCTGAATTTGTGTTTTCTCCAGCTCTGCTTCCCCAGCTCTGGACAACCTGGGGGTAGCATTGTCAGAAAGACTGTTTTAGGTTCCCTCATGCATTGTCTCAAACAGCACCATCCTCCTCCCCACCAATGCCTCAGGGGAATGCCATCAGGACTCATGAATGAGCCTGCAGGCCTAGCTCTATGTTAAAATGTTAAACTGGGTTGGCCGCTACAAAATAAATTCAATTTAACTTCACTATATTGAATATTTACTGAGTACCTACTGTGTTCCCGGTTTGGGGCGTGTGGTGGTGAACACAACAGACCCATATGGATGTCACTGGCTATTAATTACAGTAATTGCTAAAGATTATAAACTTGGGAGGAACATACCATCTTTCAAATGAATGTGATATCGTAATGCCCTCTGGAGCAGAAATATACTAAGAGATACTCTAGTGTTGAGAATTATTCTTTTTCAAAGTTCATTCCTTGCTTCGTTATCCTTAGCATAACCAACCCCTGTGCACCTGGTGCTGGTGCTTTCTTGATGCCAGCAGGAGCTAGCACAGCACGCCATCAGCTGAAGAAAAAATTGTATCAAGAACACTTGATGAAAATTTGATGCTACGAGTTTTCTTAAATTACTTTACAGGACATTGAAAGATGTGCCAACCTCATGCTTGAGCAGGTTTTACTTGTGTCATCTTAGGGTATTAGCTAATAACTCTTAAGATTTTTTTCCTAAAATCTTTCTGTAATTTTTAACTCTTGGGATGTGTCTATGTCTTAATATCCCCGGGTTATGTCCAGTCTTTCAATGGAGCAGTCTGAGGAAGTCCCACCGAAGATGAGGGGTTTGTTTTCTTACAGGCACTGTGCTACACTGCACTAGAGAGAATTTTCTCCATCCAAAGGAGTCCAGTTGGTTATGACAGTTCTCTGCAGGGATTGAAATTAATTTTATATGACATAACTGAAGCTACCAGAGAATCCAGCAATTCCCTGGTTGAACACCCCTCCCCCCACACACACATATCAAGCAAGACAAAGTAATAACCATGGAAACATTGTGTTGATTGTGTGGACATTTATTGAGGTCTTTCCAATAGAAAGGCCAGTAGAAGTCATTCCAGCTTCTAACACCAAGGACTTGATTTTTCTTTTGGTACATGGACCTCCCTTGGGCCTCCATTTTCAGTCATATAGTTGGGGTGAGATCAGCCATTCTCATGTGCTCTGATTGGCCTAAGTCAGTTAAGAAAGTCAGTAATCACGTGTGGTGATTGGTTCAGACATGGACATGTGACCCAGTTCTGGCCAATGACAGATGGTGGAGTCGAGGATTTGTAGGGAGCTGGCAACAAGGCTTATCTTCTTCATGAACCATCTACCACCATTCAAGCCACTCTGATCCTTGAGCGGAAGGCAGGAAAGCTGGATCTCAGATTGGAAAGTTGCTGCTGTTGCTGCTGTAGCTTCAAAGTCCCATCTGTCCCTCTGCTTCACTCTCAGGGTTCTGAAAAGGGACTAGAACTAGAGGTGACTAGAAGTTGGTAGGGAAGGTATCAAGGGTCCCAGGTGTGTGTCAGTCAGTGTTCATATCTGTGAGTAAAGCCTGACCTTGCCTCCATTGAGTGTACTCTCTGGTGAGACACTGTCAGGAGGAGACAATCTGTCTCTCTGTGTGGAGATGCTTGCTCCCCAACAGCCCTACAGGATCAGAGTCTGATGTTTATAGGAAATATCTTCCAAGTAACACCTCTCTGAGGCATATCTGTTAGGACCACCCCAAATTAGTGAAACCAGGGAGTGATTCCATGGTGAGAAAGAGGTTCTTACCCATGGGCTTACTGGAATGCTTTGCTGAATAACTTCTAGGATTTTCTAAAACTCAGACTTCTGTGGCCACCAGAGCTGGGAATCAGTTCTAAACTTAGATCTAACCCCATCTGCCCATCTGTTTGCATTTACCATATGTTGATTTATTAGTGTTACTACATTTGTCTCTGCCAGGCTATATCCTTTTCTTTCCATTTTTTAAAAAAGTTTAATTTGTAATTATCATAGAACATTTGATGATATTCATGTTTGCATGGTTGTATTGTATCCCTTACCAACCACTGTCACCCTTCCCCCCTCTGGTCACTCCAACACTTCTCGCTGCAGGCTGTTGGTTTGTGTTTGGCCCACAGGACTTTTCTTTCTTCTTTTTTTTTTTTTTTCTTGAACTGTGCTCCCTTTTTCTCCCTGGGTGTGGACTTGCACTCCTGGACAGCAACAGATGAGGCTCCTTGGATCTCCAGGAGTAGCTGAGGCAGATAGTCAGGCCAAACATGTTGGGAACTTATAGGGCAGATGTGGTGCACTTCTCCAGAAACGTGACTGTGTCCTTTTCAAGGGCAAGCTTCATCATTCTACCTCTCTGTCCTGGCCCAATGTTTGACATGCAGTAGATATTCAAGCAATACTTATATAAGGCAGTAGGGGATTCGGGGCATGGGGACCTATGGGCAGACCAAGGGACAGACACATTCCTGGGTTTGAAGTCTGGCACCACTGCTAACATCTGGAAAACCTCTTTGCTTTGCTCTGCCACATTGCAACATGGACATGATAAGACCCCCAGAGCCTTACTTCCTTTGTTCACCCAATGCGTTTTTACCGAGCACTTAACAAATGGCATGCACAGGCACATTCCACACGGTGGCGTTGACCATCGTGTTTGATGCTTTCCATCTGTTTTTGGCTCTTCTTTTTTTTTTTTCATTGATTGGATATATATTTTTTTTTTCTTATATTGTTGCAGATCCCATAGTTCTCTCACCACCATATCACTTGTGACTGTCACCGTGATCCCTCCCCTAACTTTGCCCTCCCTCCATCTCTTTCCCTCACTTGTATGTTTCAGTTCTGTTATCAACTTGCTACTTTTAACTTTTTGTTGTCTTTTGCTTGGTTTCTTTATATCCCACAAGTCAGTGAGACCATCCAGTATTTATCTTTTTATTTATGACTAATTTCAGCTAGCATAATCCCTTCCCTTTCAGCTCCATCCATGTTGCTCTGAATGGCATGAGTTTGTCTTTTTGACCCCTGAATAGTATTCCATTGTGTAAATATACCACAACTTTTTAGTTCTTACTGAACTGAAGCAGAGGTACTACTATATTTTTTTTAGACTAGGTCTTGCTATTTTTGCCTGTGGACCTGAAGGCTCACATTGCCCAGGGTACCACAGACTCAAGCAATCCCCAGCCACAGCTTCCCAGGTAGCTGGGATTACAGGCGCATGCCACCATGCCCAGCTATATTTTTTGGGAGCTAGACCTCGCTACATGCCCCCGGTAGGACTTGAATCGTGATCTCTGGCCCTGGCCATGGCTTCCTAGGCTGCCACTTACAGGCATGCGCCACCATGCCCGGCCAGAGGTACTACTGTTTTTCTGCCTTCTTGGGTTAGAAGTGAGGGGGCCTGTTCCTTGCACAGAACTGAAATAAGAATATGGAGGGTTGCCTTCAGGATTCTGTGGCATGACTGCTGGTAGAAGCTGGGGTTGTACTTGAGCACATGTGGGTGCTATTTACATTTTAAGAACAGAGTTTGATGTAGACAAGTGACTCAAGTAACTGCATCTTCCCAGATGCTTTGAAGTCAAGGAATTCCTTACTCCTGACAGAGGAATGTGATTATTGTAATCCTTTCTCTGGCTTCTCCATAGCCCCAAAGCCCCAAATGGGGACAGGCATGATCTTTGAAGATGAATAGATTGGGACAAAGGTATTGATTTTTTTTCAGCTTTAGAGCTTTGCCCCTTGCCAGCATGACCTGTTTCCACAGTATTCCCCAAAGTAATGCTGGGAGTAATAGGGGGACTCCTATGGAAATCAATACCAGTTATTTGTTTTTAAAATCTTTTTAGTAAGTACTTCATCAAAGATAAGAAATACTCCATTTTATTTTACATATTTACTGATTTATTCTCCTAGATGCTTCAAAAATAAGATTTAGTACAGCTTTCAGTAGTTTACACAAATGATAAAACACAGTAAGTTGGAAATAGCTTTAAAGATTAGGCATTTTCTGAAAATTATTTCTGAAGTAAGCAGCTCTACAAGTGTAACTTGTAGAGAAATCAGCATGATGTAGCACTGAAGGCACTGGAAACTCTAGAAATTCTGGGTGAGAGCCCAGTGTTTACTTTTCAAGGAAGGCTGTTGAAACTCGCAGCTTTCAGGTTCATTGGTACTGTCACCGAATCAAGATCTTTAGGGATGACACTAAGAAAGACTGACAGTTTAATAAGGAATTGGCATCGTTTCTCAAGATCAAATCTAGTACTGCTGTCATTTTTTATCAAGGCCAAAAGACCTAAAATTAACCCTATTCCCCCAAATTCATTTTAAAGGCCCATTCTTCTCTTGCCAAGGACTGTCCATCTTCCTTGATTTGGTGTTTTTAGCCTCTGTCCATTTCTCATTCAACCTGTCAGTTTCTAGCTTTGTAGCTGGGCAGGCATTCACCCATCTCAGCATCATTTTCTGGAAAAAATGACCTCTTCCCTATCTCTGACTTATACCTATGAAGCTGAACTGAATTCTAGACTGACATTGTTGTGATCTCACACTGACACATTTTTCCTCTTGGAGCATGTGATCCAGTGTCTTTCCGAAGAATGTTTCCTACTGTAGATTGCTGTTCAGCACTTCTTTCTTTCTTAGCTCTCAAGCATCATGAACATTTTCCAGGATGTAGGAATTGGCAATTTAATTGGTTTCTAGCTGCAGGAAATCCAGCATGCTCTTAAATAAAGCATTGTATTGTCTTTTGCCTGCAATACTTCCCACTTTGTCACACTGCTGCTAGTGCATGGTTAGAATTAGAAAATGTTTATGCTGTAGAGTCTTTATCTTTCACCTATCTTTATCCTCGACGGTGTCTTCATCACCTCCAAAACCTCACTTCCTTTGTTTTGGAGTTATAAAACTACAAGTATCAATCTTTGGGAACAAATTCTGCATTTTTCTTCGCTATTATCTTCCTGGCTGTGTTCTGTGAGATTGAGTTGTCTCGTGTAATGGAATTGATTAGACTGCATTTATTCACTAATTGACTTGATTTAGTTGCTGGCCTCCTCAAGCCTACTTCTACAGGCTTGTTGCATGAGGATAATGATACCTACCCCACAGAATTATCACAAGATTTGCATTTGCTTCATTCTGGCAAATGCCTGGGAAAAATAGGGTGGCCAATAAAATTAGATCTCTTCACCTATATTCTTAATACAGTATTCATAAGAAGCTCTAAGATGAAATGTAGTTCCCCAGTGGTGAAAAGAGGTTCTTCACAGCTTTGAGACAAATAATTACTTTGTGAAATCTGCAAACTTTTGATCACTGAGTAGAAATAAAATGAGCAAGAGGCCAGACATTTTAGATACTTGTAGGTAGCTTACATAGTATTTTTAACTAAACTGTGCTACATAAATTAAAATTCTCAGTTAAAGTACAACTAGAAATAGAATCTTTAAAAACTCATTTTCAAGCACTTTTAATTCTTGCATAGTTAATTTTTGGACAGCATTTGATTTCTCTGAAAATTTCAGATGTTTATGCAGAAAGCCAAACTGTATGCTATTTTACAAGTCGGAATTTTTTAAAAGACCAACACTTGCTCCAAATTACTCTGGAATGTTAAGTTCACTTCAGGAATATCTGCGAATTTTCACTGAATGAAAAACAACGGCTAGCAAAGTATTGGTTACAAAAGAAAAATTCTGTCAAACCATTTTTACTCTAGTATTTGCTCACACCATACATGGGGAGACTCACCACCCACGGTGTCACTCCTGGTGTCAGCTGCTTTCCACGCAGTGTCTGTGGTGTGAGGTCAGGCGACCATGTCCCCGCTGCGGCAGGTCTAGGAGGGCATTTTGCTAGCCACGATGTGGCTCAGATGCTTAGTTACCCATTTTACCCCAGGGTAGTTTGTGGGGTCTGAAATGTACACATTTAAGAGTACTTACTCCAGAGACCACGCAGCTAGTTCCAGGGTGTGAAAGGGGGCCCAGTGAGAGAAGCGGCCTGAATCCTAGGCTTCAGAGCCTTGTATAAATCTGCCCATCTCCTCTCAGGATCATCGTGAAATGTGGAAGCAGCTGGAATCCTGGAGACTGATGGGGAAATTAAGCTTAAATATGGTAATGGTTGACTGTCCCTCTTCTCCAGCAGCTGAGCAGTTGTCAGAAAAGTGGGAATTGCAAAAGATGAATTTGAGAATGAACACCAAATGTTTCCTAATTATAATTTGTGTTTCATTACACTGCGCAAAATGTCAATGCTGAAATCATTTTTAAGCTAATAAAAATGCCAAGAACTACTACATAATTTGTTTTCTATGTGCAATTTATCATACTTCTGTAGATGCATTTTAGTGCCATATGTGGTCTTTTAAAATAACTTGCAAACTGTGTGGAACGTAATAGAGAATTTCACTAGAGATCATGATTTGGGGGCTCATGATTTCTAAGTTACTGGGATGCTTTTGTGAAGCATAATTGTTCCAGTGAAGTCTTATATTCACATAAGTACCCAATGGGTGATTTTGTACATTTCTGTTCAAACTTGGGATTAAGAATTTGTTGTTTGGTCATTTTTATCTTTATGCTTAAAATGGTTTGTCAACTCACATCAAAATCATTGGATGAATTTCAACAGTTTTATGGTGTATTTACTTTTTTAAACATTACTAGAATGTAATCATACTGGGATTCTGAGTCTGAAGACTTGGGTTTATTTCAGGTACCCTCCAAAGATTTCAGGAACAACATGCATTTTTGTCTCATACAATTTTTTAGTAGAACACTTTGCTAAATGCCCAGAAACTTCATTTGGTCATCAAGGCAGCTAAGGCCCTGATTTCAGAAAGCTGCAAAATAAGATCTCCCCTCTTCTCTTTTCTGGGGCATCTCTGTCTCTGACCCTTCTCTTGTCTTGGGTCTGTGGAGCCGTAGGCTTCTTCCAGAGCCATCACTTTCCAGTTATGCTCACAGTCTGCCTGCTTACAACCTTTGTGATGTACAATTAGTACTGAAGCACATGCAGATAATAAGAGTATCATCATAAAAACACTAAACAGAGCAAATAACATTTGGGACTGGATTTATTCCCAAATACCTGGCTCTCAGAGGCAGAGAGGTACAGAAACCCAGAAGCCAAGAAAGATAGCACTGCATTTAGCTGTGGAGACCAGGAATTGCATATAAACATGTTATATGCACATCCACAATGGTCGGATTCAGACATCAATCAGGACCACATGCAGAGTCAGTATTATAAATTTGATGCTGAAGGGGCTGGGATAAAAAGACAAGCTTTTTAGATTTAACATAGTGTTGAAACTGTTCTTATCAGTTCAGAATATAAGAGAGAGATTCAGATTAACTCAAAGATGGAAGCTTTTGTGACCCTGGGGTCCTGGCCAGGACTTTTAAGGGAGTTGAGCTACCAGATTGACTTTGATACGGTCATTTACATGTCTGAATATTAGTTTCCTCATTTAAAAAGATGAATAAATAAAAACATAGGCTTGCCCTCATGAGCAGTTTCTACCAAGCATCCTGGGATGATCTTTCCTGATGAATCAGAATCTATGAGGAGGTGTTTCCTGGGAATGAGATGTTGTTGCTTTTGTTCTAACAATTTATTTTAACATAGTCCTAGTCAATAGTTAAGGGCCTCTCTAAGAAAGTGGAACTGAGATTTGGAAAGGTTCGATCAGATCACTTGCCCCCATTTACTGAGTTCAGCCACTCAGAGTCTGGGTTTAAACCTGTTTAATCTGTTCTGATTTAAGGATGTTCCCAGAGTTCCTTGACTAGGTCTCATCCTTCTTTCTGGAGAAAAAAGGTGCTGATGATCACAGGGAGGTGCCTTTGATCAAATCCTGAACCTCCTTGAGGTGGTATTCTTTTCTTCCTCCTCTCCTTCCCTGCACTCAATTTATAAGGTTGCCACAAGTAGCCCAGGATTGAAGAAGAGATGTTTGGAAAGAGCAGGGACTGTTCTCTCCCCTCAGAGAAGGTCAAGTTTCTCCAGATAAATCCAAGCACCAGAGCTTTCTGAAGAGCCAGGGATACTTTAGAAAGCATGTGAGAGGGCTGGGTGCAGTGATGTGCATCTTTAATCCCAGTCTAGGAAGGGAGGCCGAGACTAGGAATCACTTGAGTCCACGGGTTCGAGATCCATCTGGGGAAACATAGTGAGACAGTCTCAAAAAATAGCTGGGCATTTTTTTGGCACTCGCCTGTAATCCCAGCTACCTGGGAGGCTGAGGATCACTTGACTCCATGGTACCCTGAGCAACATGAGTCAGTGGTTCCCCAGGCAACATAGTGAGACCTAGTCTAAAAAAAAAAATACTTTCTTGTTTTTTTGCTACACTTTGTAAGGCAATGTGCAGAGCTCAGAGCTGATGCTTTATTAATTACATTTGCCAGATGAAGTGACTGTCTATGGAAGGATTTTCTACTTAAAATAGACACTGAAAATGCAGAGATGCTCAAGATCGGGTAGCTGATGACCTTAATGTTTCTAATCTTTGCACATAAATTTGAAAAAGCTGCCAAGTTGGCAGCAACTGTTCCTTTTCTAAGAAGTTCATTTTATACTAGAGAAAATAGTTCTCTGTGAACAGTCTCCAGACTCCAAAATTTCATGTTTATAGAATTTTTACAATATAGGGAAAATAGTTCTCTGTGAACAATCTCCAGCCTCCAAAATTTCATGTTTATAGAATTCGATCACAGGCTGAGTAATATTAACAACTTGCACTTACATTCATTTCACACGGTCTTTCTAGTTAATTGTAAGCAAAGCATACTAAGAGTGAGATGCGGGTAGAGTCTTTCATTTTGGTAGAGACACTGTTTGAAATTTGGCATGATATTGGTACTTTAAATGCACAGAGGAGCATTACTGTGCAGTTTCTTTTAGCTTTAAGTTGTATCTGACTTCAGCACACTGTATATTCACACCCAAAATAAATGCAACCATTTTGCAAAGCTTAATTGTTTGTGTGTGTTTTGCTTTCTCTTAAATCTCTTAATAAACCTTCTGAACTTCAGAAAACAAAATCACTGGCCTCCAAAGTTTGCTGAATGTTGTTATTTTTGTTTGCTCAACATGAAGATGGTTAATCCTCCAGTACATCACATTGTGTGTGGTTTTTCTTCTCATGATTTAGGGTATTAGTCTTCAGCACAACATATACTTATTATCTCTTTTTCCAGCTTTCGTGGTGTGTGTTTTAATAGCCAAAGGGATTTGCTGATGATTAAGAAGAAAAATAGAGGGAGAAAATTCTTATTGTATAAAATGATTGTTTGCTTGCATGGAGAGGATTCTCTGGGGCTTAATTGGACAAAAAAACAAACAGGTAAAAGTCCTAGATGTTTACATGTTAAACATTCCATAAGTGGCTTGGAAATCAGCCCTTCCTGGCAGTCTTGAGGTGACTAATTGCTGGAGCATCAAAAACGTTCCAGCGACTTCATTTTCTCCAGGAATCGACACTCACAACAGGATAATGCTAACCCTGATAGAAGTGTCACAGTGGGGACTCAGTATAATTTGCTGATATGATATCAAAAATAGCATTAAGGTAATTACATTTTGCACTTGTAATGTTTCACAGGCAATAATATAGTAGGAAATTGCACTTTTTTCCCCCCAGTAACCTGGTCATTTAAAACTTTTTATTTTATTTTATTTTATTTTTGGAGCTGCAGTGAAGCTGACATGTTTGATGGATTGTAGTTTCTGGAATGTGTGCTCAATTTATAAATGCATAAATGCAATCTTAGGCCAACCAATTGACTGGATTTAGAGACCAAATGTCATAAAGGGAACTGTTTCAAGGGGTATCATAAAAGGTGTTTTAAAATTTGTGCTGGTGGAGAAATGAAAAAGGATAAGAACTTTCTCTGCCAAGAGCCAATTATAAAAGTAGAAACACTCATACTATCTTCTTGAAGCTTTCTGAGCTACGGCATCAGAGGCAGGTGCTGGATGAACTGATCTTTTGAAAACATTCAATTGTAATATTTAGATTGCAGAAATATTTCCAGCATTTTCCTTTTCCTTTTTATTTTTGTCTTGCAAAACATTTTCAGGGCCATATTTTTAAATTTGGCACCTATTTCTCCAGAGGTAAAATTTCTTTTTTTCAACAGAACATCACAGCCATCTGAATCCCTGTGTTTTCTTTGGACTGTGAAACTTTTTAAAAATTAATTTAACTTTAAAAATTAATTAATTGATTTTATTTTAAAGGACTGTGGAACTTTTGGCAGTGGCATCCGGTTTTAAAAATTAACAAAAATATTACTGATTTAACTTCATCATAAAAGCTCTCATCTTTCTGTTGTTCCATGTGAACTTGGCGAGAACTCTGAAATGCTACCACTTTCTTAGACTCTTCATGTCACCACCTTGTCATCCAAGTGTTCATTTGACAAATCTTCATTGAGCAACTATTATGTGCCAATGTTATGTGAGGCTCTGAGCATACATTCATGACCAGGACACAGTCCTGCCCACCTGGAACATAGCCACAGCAGGCTATTTCAATTATAAGAAACAGAAACCTATGTGTTAAAGCTAATTAAAGGGATCCATTAGAAAGACATGTGAATGTCTCCCACAAGTGTAGGCCAGGAAGTCTATCTGGGCAACTTTCTCTCTCTTTTCTCTTCCTCCCTCCGTCCTTCTTTTGTTTTAAATATATTATAAAACTAGAACTTCCATCTCTTTCTAGCTCTCAGCTGGCTGTCTATTTCCTTCATCCTTGTCTTTGCAAGCCATCTTCCCTCCACCCTCATCCACTTGCACACAGAGCCCACTGCTAGCCCATGTAACAATTTTGTTCAGACTAGGAGATGGTACCTCTTCCAGATTTTCTGGAGAACCATGAAGACAGAGGGTGGAAGGCTGGCCACTTCCCATCTAAATTGCCTTCTGGATTTTATGTTATTACTGACCTGTGTTATGGAACCTTTGCAGATTGACAGATGTGTGTTACTTTAACACTCTTATGGGCAACATGGAGATTGGCCTGTGAGGGGCAGGAAAGGACTTTTACTTCTAGTGTATTATGAAATTTTTATCTGAGTGGGAATTTTCTGTCATGGATGATTAGCTTCAGCTCAGATTAATATTCACTTTCCCTAATTTGGTATGAAAAGTGTCAACCTAAGAACATTTTACCATGACATAGAGACAAAATGCATAATGATGCCACACACAAGTTCTGGTGTTTCCTTTCTAAACACAAAAAACTTTCTGTGCCTCCCTGTTTATTCTTTTCCAGAAAAGTCACATCTCCCTTTTTTGCTGTATGTGCTCCCCAATTTTACTGATTTATAACTAATGTATAACATTATATAAATTTAGGGGTGTGTAACAATTATTTTTTATATATACCAACTCAATTAGTTTTTTTCTGTGAGGGGATGTGAGATTTTTTAAGATTTCCGTTCTTAGCAAATTTCAAATTTAATAGTCCCTCACTAATGTCATCTACAGGTTCTTGGAAATGCTACTTGTATAAAAAAAGCAGTCCCCTGTACAACATTTCATTCAGCATTGGCTGGGATTCTTTTTTCTTTTATCAATGTTATAACAAAACAGCGTTAGACAAAATAATGTTAGTAGAAAACCTTTTTTGTACAAGGTAGTTCTGTTAATCATTGTGCTCTATGTAAATTATATTCCCAGAACTTGGTTTCTTTGACCTTCACTCATCCCCCCAGTGCCCTGCCCCTGGCAACCATCAATTGCTCTTTGTTCCTATGACTTCAGTTGTTGTTTATTTAATTTCACACTTAAGTGAGATCATACAGTATTTATCTTTCTCTGTCTGACATTTTGCTTAACCTAATGCCCTCTAGATTCATCCATGTTGTCACAAAAGGCAGGGTTTCCTCCATGTTCGTGACTGAATAATATTCTATTGCATATATACTGCATTTTCTTTACCCATTAATCTGTTGATGGACATTTGGATTGTCTCCATGTCAGTTATTGTATAAAATGCCAAGTTAAACATGGAGATGCAGATAGCTCTTGAAATAGTGATTTTATTTCTTTTGGAGAGATACCTAGAAGTGGGAATGCAGGATCCTGTGGTAGTTATATTTTAAATTCTTTGAGGAACTTCCATACTCCTTTCCATTGTGGCTGCACCAATTTGTATTCCCATCAACAGTTCATAAGAATTCTTTTGCTATCCATCCTAGTCAATACTTGTTATCTCTGATTTTTCAGAATAGGCATTCGAAGGTGAGGTGATATCTCACTCTGGTTTAGGCTTGCATTTCTCTAATGATTAGTGATACTGCACACCTTTTCACTTATCTGTTGGCCATCTGTATATCTCCTTTGGAAAAATGTCTATTCAGGTTCAAATTTTAAAAAAAAATTGTTTTTGCTATTGAGTTGAATGAAATCCTTATATATTTTGGCTATTAACCTCTTATTAGCTATATGACTTGCAAATATTTTCTCCCACTCTCTTTTCATTTTGTCCATCTTTTCTTTTACTATGCAGAAGCTTGTTTACTTTTGCTTTCTTTGCTTGTGTGTTTGTTGTCACATTCATGAAATTACTGTCAAGATCAATGTCAAGGAGATTTCCTCTGTGTTTGCTCCTAAGGGATTCATAGTTTACATAGGTCTTATATTTAGGTCTTTAATTCATCTTGTGTTAACTTTTGAGGCTGGTAGAAAGGGGTTCAATTTCACCCTCTTGCATGTGCATATTCAATTCTCCCAGCATCATTTATTGAAGAGATTATCTTTTCCTCAGAAGTGTCCCATATTGCAAAGGGGACTTGGATGTCCATCTTACATTCTTAATTTCCAACCGGAGAACCAGGCTTAGAGCAGCCTTCTCAACAGGGAGCTATATTGACTGGGGGAAGGGCAATGTGTTCAGCATAGTCATTCCCCCCATCCTCTAAATGAGATTCTTTTAGGTCTCTGTGGTCAAGGGGGTTCTCCAGCCACACCCCTCATTTCTGGGTTCTTCACAGTGATACTCTGTCCATAAGTAGTTACTAATTGCATTTTTGACTGGCGTCAGGCACAATCTATCACCATCTTGCTCTGTGTAGCCTCCTTTTCTATCCTTGTAAGATTTCCTGAATTAAATGAGTTATCCATTACAAATCACAGAGGCATCAAGAAATCCCTTCCTATTTCCATTATTATTAAATAAATAATAATAGTAAATATTGATATATAACAACTTTATTTGCCAGGCACTGGTTAAATTCTTTGCTGCTGTTAACTCATTGAATTCCCTCCAACACTACTATTATTCCATTTTTGTGAAACTGAGGGTTGGAGGTGCTGTGTTTTACCCAAACTCCCTCAGCCAGCTAGCAGCGGTGTAGGCCTCTACCTCAGTAGGTGACACTGGGATTCAGCTCTGCAGAGCTCTTTTGTCTCTGATGTGTTAAAGAAGACTGTGGATCTCCTTTCAGGATCTTGTAGACGCTTGACCAGGATTTCTCAACTTTGGCACTGTTGACATTTTGGAGCAGATAACGCTTTGTTGTGGGGGCGTCCATGGTAGGATGTTTAGTAGCATGTCTGGTCTCTATCCAGTCACTGCTCCACTCCCCACCTACACCACCTACACCACCTAGACCCCTGGGTCTTGAAAACCAGAGCTGTCTCCAGAAATTGACAAGGTTCTTAGACTTTGTGTCCACCTCAGGACTGGTGAGAAATGCAAATACTCACGCCCCTCTCAGCCCTACTGATTTGAAAACTCTGAGAAGGAACCCAGTACCAAATTCTCCAGGTGATTCAAATATACACTGAGTTGGTATGGTGGGTGAGAGAGATGTGAGCATCTAGCATTTACCAGAGAGGCAGAGAAAGCACCTGTGGGTGAGGTTACATTTCACTTCTCAGTTCAATCTTGTCAGATTCCCAGTCTTGCTACTATCCTTGGCTTTCTATATCCTAGTAACAAAATCTGTGCTCTAGTATTCCCCCTGAAGTTGACTAAAGTCAGTTTTATTTGCCTGCAACTAAAAAGTTCTCACTCATTCACCTCATAGTATGAATATATGCAGTTCATGTGGAGAGGAAACTATACAGACCAATACCACCCCAAGACTGTAATATTATCAAGGACTCTTGGAAATAGTTAAAAGATCCAGAGACAATATCCCATTTATTTTCATATCATTAGGAGAAAGAATTATGTGGTTTTTTTTAATTTAATTTAAAAAATAATAACTATCCCTGCCACTCACTCCCACCCCTCCATCACTTTGATATTTTTTATTCTTCAGGGCTAAAGACTTGATATTTCCTTGACTTTTTCCTTGCTTTTTTTTCTTGGTTTAGAGTTTAGGAAAACCTTAGTCAAGGTACCAGTGTTTGAAAAGTCAGTTGGTCTTGGATCCCAGACAATCTCCCCTACAGTCTTGTAGGAAAGAATATAGTGACCTTTTATTGTATATCACAGTAAACTTATATTTATGATAAGTGTGGTAAGTCCAGGATTAGGTTCCTGTACAAGGGTAAAGGAAAGCCTGAAGAAGAGTGACATTCCTGAAGGACTGGGAAGTTCTAGGTAAAGCAGAATGAAGGGTGGTGGTAAGGGAAGACTTCCTGGAAGAAGTTTCACCTGAACTACACTTGGAAAGATAATTAAGTGTACACTGAGCAGAAAAGGCAAGGGAAGGAGAGTGTTCAGTTGTGGTTTGAAAACAACCCAATGAAAGAATTTGATATTTCATTGGTCACCTCCTTCTGGACTCTGACTTTGGGACTGCAATATCTTACAAATATTGAAAACAAGATAAAGATATTTCTCATTTCTTAAAGTCTCTGTAGCAACTGTGTCCTTTCTAGCACAGGTAATCTCTCTTTCTGAACATAATTTATTAACTGAATTTTAAAGAGGATTTGGCTGAACATCACTGGTCTTTTAAATTGTCCTAGTAGGAAGAGAGACTGTATGTTGGTTTATCTCAAGTAGGAGAAAAATAGAAAGGATGAAGGGGAAAAATTCCCTATTAAGTTTTATAATTATAATATGAAAATTCAGTTAATTTCTTTTATCATAGCGAGTCATTAAAGGCTGAAGTAGGTTCCCAGTCTTTTGTTTCTAGAACAATCCCCCCGGAGGCTTAGCGCTCTGTCATCGGAATGGGCCTGATTAAAGCCAGGGACCTCTATCTTCAGATTACTGCTTTCCGTCATTAGCATTACGTTATCTTGCTCTTCAGACTGATTTTTAATTTTTATGCTTGCAATTATAAATGATTTACAGGGACATTCATCGCCCGACCTGTCCTGAGTCATTAAATTCACCTAGGTTGAATGGCCGATGTGCACCTGAAATTAACCAAATCAGTGACATTATCTTGCTGGATTTTTCAGGGCCTTTAGAAATAGAGAAGTGACTTCTTTTCTCCCTCACCACTCCTTGGCTTAATGGGAAAAATATTTTAATTGATAAAAGAGGTAATTAGCCAAGGCTAAGAGGTGCACACTAATTGCTCAGTATATCTTGCAGAGTGAGTTTGGCCACAGGTTCTGGAATAGAAAGGAAGATGACCCAAACACAGACTTGGCTGAGCCACATGGGGCTGCCTTAATGGGTTTTATCCCCATCAAGTCTAGGAGTAAAAACAGTGCTAATTAACTCTTCAGGGTGGCGGGGGTGCCTACCATATACCAGAACCAGGATACACTCAACAGTTCTATTTCCCCTCCATCGGAAGAAGACGGAACCAAGTACAGACTTCCATTCGTGTTCTTTCCCTGTCATTCATGTTCCATTCATGTTCTTTCCCTGTCATTCGGGGAGGCTGTTGTGTTCATTCTTCTCTTCTTCTTACAGCATCTTTATATTCTCAATGCTTCCCTTTTTCCTGGACTAGTTAGTTCACTCTGCTCTTCTGTTTGGAGCATTGTTCAAGCTCCACTCTTCCAGAACCTTTTGCCTCAAGCATCTACCACCAACTTGACAAGGGTCTTTCCTCTTCTTACTGAAACATTATCAAACATCTGTGGTTTCTTATCAGCTGAGTTTTTTTACTCTTGGATGAGGCATGTGTCTCTTGTCTGCTGTAGCAGGAAGGGGCAGAAGTCACAAGAGAACAACCAGTGTCGGAATAAAAAAGAAATACAACAAAAAACAAAAGCCCTGTTTGGTGCCTCTTTAAAACAGCATGATATTTTCCATTTTCCAGATGAGGAAACTGAAGCTAATGGAGGTTTGGTGATCAATTAGAGGTTATTCTGCTGGCAACTGTAGGAATTGGGGAGATGGTGTGGTTGAGTCCATTGTCCTGCTTTCCACTCAGTGTCTCTGCAGCATGAGAGCTTTTGCCACATGATTGTGAGATGCAGAGAGGCTCCATACCAGGCATAGTGCTAGTTGCCTTGGGGGCCCAGTGACTGCCCAGGCTGTATAGACAGCCCTGTCTTTCCCTTGTTCTTTTTCTTCTTCCTGTGTCTGTTCAGAGATTGAAATATCACATCCCACTTTCCAGAAGTCACAGATGGGAACGGAGACATCCTGCTATAGGTTGAGCTTTGGAAGTAGCCTGAAAATAGTCATCTTAAGGGGTCGTAAAAGATACCTGTAAGGCTTTGACAGTGGGTCCTCAGAAAAGAGGGAACAGAAAATTAGCATTTGCCTCTGCTAGAGAACGGTGACCTGTGCCCCCATTACCAACTTTGACATTTACTAGCTGTATGTATGCACTGTGCCTTCATTATCAACTTTGACACTAGCTGTACGTATGTACTGTGCCCCCATTACCTACTTTGACACTTAACAGCTATATGTATGTGTGACTTAAGCCAATGATTTAACGTTCTGATCCTCTGTTTCCTCACCTATAAAATGAGTACAAAAATCAGAAGAGACAGTGTATGTAACAGCAAATACAGACTCTCAGTCATCCAACCATTAGTTCGCCCCACCCTCTTGTCTTATCAAGATTCTGTGTACCTGGTCTCTCAATAATTATAACCTTGATGTTAGTTACTCTGGATTTGAAAATCCCTGGAAAAGTTCTGTTAATCAAGGGCCTTTAGTTTCTATTTATTTAGTATCTCTTCCCTCCTTTAGGTAAGTGTCCCTTACTGGGTGGTTCTCTATGTGGTCTGGCAAGGTTGCCACTTCAGTACCACAGAACATACTGTGCAGTCATAATGTTATGGGGGATAGGGACTACCCCCTTTTAAGCTCCTTCTCACTGTGGGTTCTTCCGCCTGCGCGCAGCAGCTGCTCAGAGATCAAACCTTAGCTACTAGGATAGACATAGAGGTTTATTTACAGACATGGGAAAAACTAAAAGAGTCCACACCCTCACAAGTGTTCCAAACGGAATAAAGCCCCCACTTCCGCTCCTCCAGGAGCTGCGTGGGGTTTACCTCAGTCTTTGGGTACTTCTGGTTGAAAACACAAGGCTGTGTCCTTGACTCCTGATTCTCTGTCGCTCTAGTTGGCAGCAGATGAATCCAAACAACACAGGTGGGGCTCAGGCAGGTCTCTCCGAGGTAAGCCTATTCGAGTTTCACCCTTGCTCCGCACTTCACCAGGGTCACCTCTCCAAATGCCTCCACACAACTCTCAACCCCCTCAGAGACCTGAGTGACGGGAGGTGAAGAAGCTCCAAAGGACTCAGCTCCTGGATCCTTCTGAGGCTGAAAACTTCGGCGCCTGATGCCAATTTCCAGGCTCTCACTCTGCCTCTGCTCTCCCCTCTCCTCTCCAAAATCGTATCTCTCTCTTTACTGCTCCCTTCCTCTCTTTTTATCCTTTTTCATGTTCCCCCACCCCTCATCAACCCGTGGCCCCAATTCACAACCACACCCCTGGTGGTCTGTACTTCCCTTTCCCCTCTGAGCCTTGGGTGTGTCACCACCTCAGCACCCTTCATTAGCATAATCACCAAGTCTGTGCAGATAATCACTTTACAGTAAAAAGGGGAAGTGGCCTTATCGGCCTCAGGCTAGTCTTACTCTCTGTTTTTCAGATGCAGGTGATAGCAATGCCCACATTCTTTTCTCAGTGAATAACATTGTCCATTTTGGGTCCTGGCTTCAATAATACCATCTGCCTGGCATCCCTGACTGGACCAATGAGATGTGGACAGGCTGGAGTTTTTTCCTTTGGGGAAAGTGAAGCTGGAATGAGTAGTCTTGAGTTACCTTAGTTCTGCCTCCTCCTTGCTGCAGGCAGAAATGTCTATAGAAAGAGAAGCAGAGTTAGAGAGGAAGCAGGACAGAGGTAATTTCTGAGGTTATATGCTGCAATCTTGGGTGTCCTGAGGTCACTCTTAAACTTCCCTGTGACAACAGCCAATAAAGTCTCTTTTTCAGCTTAAGTCTCTTGAGATGACTTTCTGTCACTTGCAACTGGAAGACACTTGGGGATAACAGTGACTTAGTTTCCCTCCCTAGGTGTTCGCTTCAAATTCCCATGTTGACAACTCCCAGCCCAGTGATGACCTCCCCCAGCCAGAGCCATTCAGTCAGTGGGGGCCAGAAATGCCCTGGGGGGGAGGGATATTGTCATAGTTAATGTTCTTTTTCCTCTTGCCTGTAGTCTTCCAGACAGGCTTGAGCCCTAAGGCCCACTTAACACTCTCCGCTGGCCAGCATGGTGGCACGTGCCTTTAATCGATGCCTATGAAGCGAGGCCAAGACTGGGAATCTCTTGAGTTTGTGGGTTTGAGACCTGCCCGGGGCAACACAGTGAGACCTAGTCCCAAAAAATAGCTGGGTGTGATGGCACGTGCCTATAATCCCAACTATCTGGAAAGCTGAGCCTGGGGACTGCTTGAGTCCGTGGTACCCCGGGCAACAAAGCGAGACCTAGTTTCAAAACAAACAAACAAACAAACAAACAAACAAAAGCCCACCCAAGCTGTAACATCAGCACAATGCAGCACATCTGGTGACTCAGTACCCCCCTTTGAGCTATGGCCTTCACCTCCTAATCTCTGCTAGTATATCACTTTAGAGGAACACATTCCAGTTTCTATCATAAAATCATTTTATCAGATTATCGATGCTTGTGGTAACATTTCTTGTCAGTATAAACCATCATCCATTAGGTGAAATGCATTTATCTTTGCAACTCTGACACAGGAAGTCCAAGCCCACCTCTGTGTATGGGTATATACTCTCAGCCAAACCTGAAATCTGTGCGCATGGGTGCCCCCATCATAGCCTCTTCTTTCTTTCCTGTTGGCCTGCCTGGCCTTCACCTCACTATCAACTTATCCGGAATTTCTCAGATATCTTTGACCCTATTTCCAAAACCGAGCTTAATTTAAAACTTCCCTATCTGCTTCCGAGTGAAATGCTTGATTTCTAGTGAGACAATTTGAAGGTTGGGTTTTGGGATAAAGTAGACTCATGCTTAAGTTTCAGTGCTTTGAAAATCAATCATTAGTTACATGACTCCAGAAAAACCTCAGTTTTCTCATCTATAGAATGGAGATTGAAAGGTCAGACTGGGGGCACTGGGAGCCTCCACCCTTAAGAGGATTATGGACACCACCCAACCCAAGTCTTACCCTCCTGCTACAGCTGAGACTGTCTTCAGCCTCGCCCAGGGAACGACTGTGTCCACCTGCTAACGTTGCCCCTCACGCTAGCAAAACCCATCCCTCATGTCCCTGCCCCTATAAAAGCAGAGACCAACTCCACGTGGGTGCAACGTCACTAACCCTCCACCCTGGGTTAGTGGACCTCACCAAGGAGCTCACAGCAATAAACTCTTCTTAATTCTGTTTAGCCTGACTCCTGTTTCTTTCCTCACCACCATTCTTTCATATTTCCCCTCTGTTCTCTCATATCCCTAACTCCTGTTCCCTCCTTCCTTGCCATCCTTTCAGAGATGTATTGGATTTTCAGGCAGGCTGAGATCAACTCAGTTACACCTGGTATCTGGCAACAGCTTCCT
Source organism: Uropsilus gracilis (assembly GCA_004024945.1). NCBI lineage: Eukaryota > Metazoa > Chordata > Mammalia > Eulipotyphla > Talpidae > Uropsilus > Uropsilus gracilis. Next base: position 40,339 of record PVHY01003139.1, on the reverse strand, counting down.
TCTCCTGGGTCTGTGACTACCCAGATATTTGCAGTAGAGTCCTACCTCCTCTCTAATTCTCACCTTCCTTGTTCCTAGGAGACCATTACCTCTTGGTTTCCTCATATCTCTTGAACCCCATGGCCTTACTCTTCTTGTAACTTCCATCTTTGTGTGCCCTTGTCTTAAATTGGGTTGCCCCTGAAGCAATCTTGAAACAAGTATTTGAATTAAGTGTCCATTTGGGAGCTGGTGCTAGGTAAGAGAGAAGAGAGACAGGAAAGTGGAAGAAGCCTCCACACAACTGCTCTGGCAACAGGCTCCATCCCCTGTGATCTCTATGAGGTATATATGATAGATAGCCTTGAGTTCCCCCCCACCCCCCAAGAACAAGGAAGCTAAGGTTGTTCTCTAACTCAGCTGCCATTAGTTGAGACCTGTTAATCCTGGCATTTCTGGGCTGCACTGAACTCAAACTGAGAAAAGGGCCCAGGGAGGAATTTCATACGATGACACTGGCACATGTGGAAACCTGCTGAACAGATATAGGCGTGACACTGGGACATCTACCAGTCACTTAAATGCGGTTGTGCTCTCTTTTCCGTCTGTGCTGGGCCTTGCCTGTACAATCTCAAACATGGTGTGACTGTACACCAACCATTCCCAAATTTCTGTTTCTGATTACACCCTCTTTCTTGGGTTTCAAGGTTCTACTTTCTGCCTACTTCCTCCCCACCTGTGAGTCCCACAAGCATCTTGGAGGGAACACTGAAGCTAAATTCATCATCCTTTACATCCTATCCCACCCAACCCAGACATTCCTTTTCTCACTTCATTCTTGGTGGGTGATGTTTCTGTATTTTCATTCTCACAAGCTAGACTTTTCAGAGTCATCTTTTTTTTCAGTGTAACCATGGCGAGTTCTCTTGCCATCAACTTCTCCTGCTCCAACCCATCCTATATTTAACAGCCAAAGTTATTTTCATGCAATCTCTTCATATCATTTTCCTGTAGAATTTGCCTATTATCTATTGTAACAGACACCTTTTGAGTTAACTGTCTCACTCCTACAATTACTTATAACTTACTCGTATATTCACAAAAAATGGGCTTCTACAGCCATATTATCCCTAACATTAGCCCCACCCCAACCCCCACTCCCACTCCCACCCCTGCCATAGCAAGTTGGACAAGCTGCATTAGTCAGAACCTCCCAGGGATAATGAATTAGAGCTCAAAACTCCTTGCATAGAGAGAAAATGTAATTTGAGCTGGGGGTAGTAATATCCCTCTTTCCTTTTTGGAGAAAAAGACAGAAAACTGCTCTGTAGAGAAATAAGAAACAAGTTGTGATGGGCATGTTTTGACAGCCTAGGATCTGTTTGGAAAATCACCCTTCTTTCACTCTCTGTTCTTGTGGTTCAGATAGGACTGACTCTCATCAGAGGACTGTTTCCATAGCTACAGTGATTGGCTTAAACTTAAACATGTGACCTAGATATGGCCAATCAACTCTCTACTCCCTGGCTACCTGAATGGTTCAAGAGTCAGCCTTTGACCCTGTGCCAGGTTCATAAGTCATCCTATAACTTTCATGCAAGAGGTTCTTTCCTGGCTGCAGCTTTTAGCTTTGTAGATGTAAGATGAGAATGGCTATTTTGGCCTCCATTTAAGGACAGTCTTCGATAAATAAAGTGAGCACAAAAGAAAGTGAAATAGAGAGTGACAGGCCCTCAATGTTATTCCTGCATCTAGCTATGCTTGTGGTGGTATTCACTTGTAGATGCTCCCCCCTTTTAGTGTCAGTATGTATATAACAGAATTTGCCATTTTCACCATTTCAAATGCATAGCTCAGTGACATCAGATATCTTCACATTGTTGTGCAGTTTTCAGCACCAAAACATCTCTAGGACTTTTTAATCTTCCTAAACTGCAAGCCTTAAAATACCATCTCCATATTCCTGTTTCTGGGAGTGTGACAACTGTCCTTTCCTGCATGCTTTCTATCTATACAAAGTCTCTTCAAGGTTCACCCATGTGCCTGCACTTCTTATGCATGAGAACTAATGAATTTCCTTTTTCACTAGAGATATTTTTAGTTTTATTTTTTTCAGATGATCCAAAGAATTCTGACCACTAGAACAGACATAGAGAAATAAAACTAAGACTAAAGGTCGACAAGCGTTCCTCTAGCTTACCAGTTCCCAGTTTTAGCCCTTTTCTAGGGCCGACTGCAGGAAGCTGTGAGGTTTCAAAAGAAAAGGAACATCTCTTACCCTCTTAAATGAATTCATTTCTGTTAAAAGAATTGTAACTAATACTCTACCTTCATCTCTATAAAATTAAGCAGTAAAGGGACTTCAGTATTTGGTTTGTCCAGATGGATCCTATTTCTTGATCCGTTGAAACTCTAGTCATTAATAAAATAATTCAGCTTTCTCATGTCCCTATCTTGTATTACATCTATGTCTATAATATCTCCTTCCCCCCAAATGAGAGAATTTTTACATAGTCTTCTAGATCCTGCTCAAGTGTGCCTCCTCTCTATAGGCTCCTCTGACTTCTTTTTTATTTTCCCAAGCCAAGAACACCTCATATTGTAACTGTTGGCAAGGTTTCCTAGTCCTTAGAACTAAGACACTTTTTTTTTTTTTTTTTTTTTGAGGCTAGGTCTTGCTATTTTTGCCTGTGGAACTGCAGGCTCTCATTGCCTGGGGTACCACAGACTCAAGCAATCCCCAGTCTCAGCTTCCCAGGTAGCTGGAATTATAGGCATGCGCCACCACGCCCAGCTATTTTTTTTGGAACTAGATCTTGCTACGGCAGGCAGGACTCGAACCACGATCCCTAGCCCCGGCCGCTTCATAGGCTGAAGCTTACCTGTAAAGGCATGAGCCACCGTGCCCGGCCCAGAACTAAGACGTTTAAGAGGGTGTGGGATGTATTTGCTTCTTTTATATCCTAGGGCCAAGTACAGTTGCTGACAGGGATTTTTGCTGAATAAATGAATATAAACTTTAATTGATATGCCTCAATAATTGATATTCAAATAATTTCCCTGGTCATCTAGTGATTAGGATTCGGCACTCTCAAATAATTAATATACTGAGACTTTAAAAATGATTAATGATCTAAGGTTAAGTATATTCCCTAAAAGCTTTTAAAACTTATTTGAACTATTACTCAAAATGCAGAGTGAATCTTTAGTCCAGTACAGACAGATTAAGCAAACAATTCCAAGAGTGAAAATCTAGATTAATGGGATTGGCTCTATCTGGTCAGGTTTGAAATAGCATTTTCCATGGCCTGATTTGTACTTAACACTATGTATTTTAAGAATGTGCTATGCGAGGGCACTTGCTAATTAGGTCGGATTAGTCTTTAATCCTTCTATTCCTGGGTAAACTCATGAAATGTTAGGTCATGATATCATGTACAGTTCACCTTCCTTTGCTGTCTGGCATTGTCTTGTCCCTGTTCCCTGCATATGTCTCCTGCTGATGTGTCTGAAGGACATTGGAGCTGTTGGTTCTAGCTAAAAGATGCATTTTGCTAATATGGTGCTTTTTCCATACGTTGCTTTAGATATAGAAGTTTTTGATTCTTTGGAACTTATAAAACCCCCCTGTAGACCCTTCTGGCCTGCCATGACTCAAAAGAATAGATCTTTTGACACTTGGAAAAATGTCGTGTCTTTGATTTTCTTTTCATCCAGTGGTTCTGAAGGGTCATAAGTATAGGCAATTTTCTCAAAATTTCTCTCTACAACTAATTTTCCCCCACAAAAGTAGCTTTTATGGTTTTGAGATTGTAACACATTCATCTTTTTTTCACTTGAAAATTCAAAAAAGGATAGAGAAGAATTATAGATAACCCACAGTCCAATCTGCTGTGAATAAGATATTGTCATATTCCTATTTTTTAATTATTAAAAAAGACCTTTATTGAGGTACAACTGACAGAAAATAAACTACACATATTTAAATATGACAAAAAATAAACTATACAATTTTGATGCAAAACTGACACTTGGAAAACCATGACTGCCCTCAAGATAATGAATATCACTGCCCCAGTTTCCTGGGTCTCCTCCCTCTCGCTCCAACCCTCCCCCAACCTCAGGTGACCACTGGTATCCTTTCTTTCACTAGAGATAAGTTGGCATCTTATTAAGGTTTCTGTAACCAGAATCACACCATGTATATTTTTTGTGTCTGATTTCTTTCACTCAGCAAAATATTTTGAATCTCATCCTAATTGTATGCTTGTTCCTTCTAGTAACAAGTCATCTAAAATGTGGACATCACTCACCTTTTTATGGACTTGATTGACATTTGGGTTGTTTCCTGTGTGTAGAAATAAGGCTTCTGTAAACGCTTGTGTGCAGGTTCTTTATGGACAAAGCTTTCATTTCTCTTGCATAAATACTGAAGAACAGAATGGCTGGGTCATATGACAGCTGTCTTTTTTTTTTTTTTAAATAAATTTATTTTTCTTCTTTAAGTCACAACCTCGGTAAATGGTTATGGGATACCTCCCTCTCCCTCTGACGCCCCCTCTGTTCACTCAGTTCACCTTTCTCTTTGTTGTTTGTTAATTTGAGTTAAGTCAGTTAGTGCCTTTCTTTCCTGTGGCAGTGTCCTTTCGCTGGGTGAGGGATTGTGTTCTTGGGGCCAGGCAAACTGTGCTGGTAGGTTTTCAGTGTTTACCTTGTGTTGGGCAGCCAGTCTATGTTTATTTGTCATCTGTCCATGTTTTCCCGTTGCAGGCTGTCTTCTCCAATCCCTTCTCTTGTTGTTTTATTGCTTTACCTTATAGTTCTAGCATCTGGTTTAGGGGCCTCACCCCCAGCCAGTGTCGGTGATGAAGTTTCTCTGTGAGTACAGAGTACAAGTGTCTGTGAATGGCCATTGTAGCTCATCTCCTCTTCCTCGGTTTGCAGCTTTGCTGTGGGGCTGATGCCTTCTGTGACCTTCCTTTCCCATGGAGTGGGGAGGGGCACCTTGCTCTCTTATATGGCATCACAGAAATGAGATTCTGGCTCCTCCAGACTCGGTGAGCATGTAGGTATGGATTTGTGACATCAATGTCTCCACAGTTGTTGCTCCAGTCTTGCATGTACTCATTCTCTGGATATTCCATCTCCTGTGTCCAGCTCAGATGTGTGGGCTGGACATTTACCTAGATCCTCACTCATTCTATGATAGTGTTTGTATTATTTATGTTTTTAAGTCTGGCTGAATTAAAATAGATTTTTTTAAACCTGCTACTCCTCACAGCCTCCTAGAATTTTCCATAAAATTGCAAGATGCTAGATGTTAGAGACCTCACTGAATGCTGTGAGTATGGGAAGCATCACCTGCCTCCCTTAACTTCCATTCTCTTTTTTCTATGCAGGTTGTACCCCAGGCCTGCTTGATTTTGAGGAATTGAAAGAGTTAATAATCACTCTTCGGAGAATCCTTTCTTTGAAATCTCTCAGAGAGATTTAACTCCTGCAAAGATAAAATGCAGGATAGTTGTGATATTGTTGACAAGCAGATTCAAAATTTTCCTCTCATCCATCCAATCTTTCAGCATCACCTCTAATGACTGACTTGGCTTCTTCTGGATGTCTGAAAAAATCAGATCATCTACTACATTTAACCTTTAAGATTGTGTTTTTCTTTTAATTGAACACAATACCACAGTCTTATTTTTATTCAAAATGTTTTAATGAATTTGTTTCATATCCTTCATGATTTGATCTTGAGTTCTTCATCAGACCTTTTAACATTCCACTTCTGAACAGAGATCTGGAGATGTTTGCTTGTTACATATTGTGCCTCATGAGACACACTGGCTTTTGTCATTATTTTGACACTTGATTTACCAGGAGGAACTTCCTGTGAGAAGTTCCTGTGAAGGAATTGTTATGCTATAACAGTATTCTTTTGGTCATGATTGTTGAGAGTAGGAGGTTATCAAGAACTATTTCTTCCTATGTTTATCTTAATTGCCCCCTTTCCTTAGGGGAGCAAATAAATTTGTGTGGTCATTTTCCCTAGGTTGGAATTAATATATTTTTTAAGAACTAAAAAAAAAACTAGACCTAAAATTATACCCAGAAAACAGGACAAGGTCATAGGTATCACTATGCTGAGTGATGAGTAACTCAGGCAGAAATTGACCTGTGATGGCAGAAATTGCAGTGAAGAGCCATTTCATCAATAGCCTGAAAGACTAGAAGGAAGTGACAGAGGCTCTGTTTTTCCATTGGTGCTGTCACTGTTGCTGGCAAACACTGACCTTTGTAAATGCAGAAGCCAGTCAACAAAATGGCCAGATGTCAGAACTCCTTGTTGTATCTAGAGATCTCTTTTCATTCAGCTGCTGCCACCCCACCAAGCTCTCATCATTTCAGTAGCCTCTCAATGGGTGTCTGTCATCCACTTTTTAAAAATTGAGGTGACACTGGTTTGCAGCACTGATTTAGGAAAATGGGTGCACACTTCCTCAGAAGCCCTTCACCACACTGCAGCTCCTCCATTCACCTTCACTTGCGCTTCCATTAGAGTACCCATCCCGAAATGCAAAAATAAGACAGCCTTCCCTTTAAGCCTCCAGCATTGTGGCTTATCATTCTGTTAGGATAAAATCCAGTGTGTACATGAGCAGGCCTAGCCTTACCACCCCTCCATCCCACTCCTGTTCTCCTCACTGATATGGTGTGTTCTGGCTTCTTCCACCTCTTCATCTCCACTGCCACTGCCCTAAGCCAAACATCACCTCATCAGGACTGTGGTAGTTGGCTACTTGTTCCCCTGCAGACATGTCTATTTCTGCTTAACCCGCTGTTTAATTTGAAATCATATGCTCGTATTGCTAAACAAATTTGAGCTTAAGTCCTGTTGCCCACACTCAACCCATTTAGTAACTTCCCATCGCCCCAGGATAAAATAAAAATTCTTTAATAAAACCTTCCACAGCCTGTGCCCTCCCTCCTCCCTCTTGGCAAGTCTCCTCTGACAGACTGTGAACTAGCCACCAGGGGCTAGCGTTATCTCTGGACTGCTATCTCCGACTTCCGGTTCTCACGTGTGGTTGTTCCTCCTTCTGAAAAACTCGTCCCCCTGCTGTTCACCTGGGTACTTCTTACATTGACTCCAGTCTCACTTTAGCTGCCACTTGCTCAGGTGGACTTCCCTAGTGGCTTAAGTCAGGATCCCAGGTGCGAGCTTGTAAAGCCCCTGTGCTTTCCTGTGGGTAGCACTGCTCATGCTGCATGGTGATGGAATCCTGTGAAGATAATGGCTACATGAGGGCAGAAACCACCACTGGCCAGCTTGTTCATTCCTTTCTTCCAACCTAGCATCTGCTTTGAACAACAAACACAACAGATGCTCATTAAGGGAAGAAAGAAAGGGAGAGAAGGAAAGATGAAGGGGAGCCAGATAGGTACATGACGAGTACCTTCTTGTTAAAGGAAGGATAAGTGTGGACACAACCTGTAGCCCCAGCCTTAACATCCTAAGCAGGACTGTCTTGTTAGGTATTGTATCCTCAACCTGTGATGAAGAGCAAGTGTGGAGTGGGAGTTATTGAGTGAGTTTGTTTACAGAACTTCTTGAGTTATAACCAACTCCACTGACTAACCAATTAATAGTATAACCAACTAGAGAACCAGTGGTTTTGTAATAAGCCTTGAACAACCTGATTTAAAAAAAAAAACAAAACATATGTATCTATATATATATATGCATGCATACTTTCATAAATATATCTGAAAATTCTGAAATAAATTAAAACCGGCCCAAAAATGAAACAATGAGAAAATTTCACACTGAGGTTCCCCTATAGTAACCACTGACCAAATCAGATCGCATTACAATTTTACAAACTCAAGGTCTGTTGTTAAATGTGAGGCAGCTGTGATACAACACTTAAAGAAAACATAGTCCTTATAGTCACAGAAATAATGAAAGAAAATGCAGTTCATCACTGGACTGAAATGTGGATTTTGGCTTTGCCGTTCCAGTACAAGCACACTCACAGGGCAGGTACTTTACAGATTCGAGCAGATGGATAATGAGAGTCCTGGAGCCCTTGGTGGGTTTTCCAGGTTTTAATGCTCTCAGGGAACTAGGTACACTGTCACATCAGGGAGGGAGGCTGGGCCAATTGTATGGCAAGCAGGCAACCAAGCTCCCCATCCCCTCCATGTATCTTCAAGCTTTTTCTTTGGGCTCTCTCTCTAGAGCTCTCCCACGACATTCTCCTCCTCCCAGTGTGATACTGCTCCTCCTCCCAGTGTGATACTGCTCCTTTTTCCCCTGACCTCCTAGACCCAGGTGTGCACACTTATGCATGCACAGAACCATTGGACCAGGTGTGTACAATCGTGGGGAGGGTGCAGTGGTCATACAGGTTGATGGCAGAAGGGTATGAAAAACCCTGATAACTCATTTACCCTACAGCCATTTAGCAGCAGGATGAAAGAGGGCCTGAGGTATGAGCTGAGCTCGCTGCTGCCTGAATGCATGCTTCTGGGAAATGTACTGTCTCTCCACTTCATTTTCTTTCTTATAGCGTAGGGACAATGAGACCCACCTTGCAGGGTTGTTTTGAAGAGTGAATATAAAATGTAAAGCACCTAGTCTTGCCCTGGCCTGAGCAGGTGCTCGGGGACAGCATTGTGTAAAAGCAGGCCTGCTTTTCAATTATTTAAGAGAATGGTGGCAGGGCTCAGAATACAGGGATCTTGTGCTCTCCCAGTGGGAAGAAGCACTGTTTCTTTACTGTCAGTGCCCAACAACAATGAGGAAAACAGTGGCAGAGAAACAGGAAAGCAGTAGTAAGCAAGAAGCATGAGAAAAGAAAGCAGGAGGATCTAATTCTCACTGGATCTTGAGTTGCGCTGAGGGGTAAAGCTGTTCTATTCGTGTTTCCTCTTTCCAGTCCTATTTTGTGGGAAAGGCTCCTTGGGGACGCAGCCAGAGGCAGCACCTGAATGGGCTGAAGAAGCACCCTGTTCATCTCTCCTGTGCTTTTTAAAAAAATAAAATTCATATTCAAATCAGGCCATGGTGGTGTGCGCCTGTAATCCAAGAACTGGAAGGCAAAAGGCCTGGGATCACTTGAGTTTGCGGGTTCGGGACTACCCCAGGCAACGTAGCGAGACCTAGTCAGGCAACATAGTGAGACCTACTCTTGAAAAAACAGCCGGGCGTGGTGGCGGGTGCCTGTAATCCCAGCTACCTGGGAGGCTGAGGCTAGAGATCAACTGAGTCCACTGGTTTTGGACTACCCCTGGCAACATAGCAAGACCTAATAACCCTGGCAACATAGCAAGACCTATTTATTTTTAGTCTCTAAAAATAAATACAAAAATAAGTAAAATTCATATTCAGATATTTTTGAACACTTTTTTTCTTATTTCAAAGGCAAGTCACGGTCATTTTGGAAAATTCATACTAGCAAAAGGAAAAAAAACCGTGATCCCACTTTGCACTGCTCAGTAACAACTGAAAACACTTTGGAGTCTGTGCTTTGAAAGTCTTTTCTAGGAATCTGTAACTGAACCAGTATGTTCTTGTACAGTAAGTGGGATCAAATGGTGCATTCTATTATAGAACCTGATCTTTCTCACTGAACAGCTTTTCTTGACAGCAAATGAACGTATCTAGTGTCAGGCCAGGCACGGTGGCTCGTGCCTGTAAGCTTCAGCCTATGAAGCGGCCGGGGCTAGGGATCGCGGTTCGAGTCCTGCCTGGGGCCTGCAGCAAGACCTAGTTCCAAAAAAATAGCTGGACATGGTGGTGTGCGCCTGTAATCCCAGCTACGTGGAAAGCTGAGGCTGGGGATTGCTTGAGTCTGGGGTACCCCAGGCAACGAGAGCCTGCGGTTCTATGGGCAAAAATAGCGAGACCTAGTTTCAAAAAAAAAAAAAAAGAACGTATCTAGTGTCGAGATGGGTGACATCGTGGGTGACTGGGCACTTGTAGTGCCCCCTTGGGCAGAAGCTCAGAGCCCCTCTGTTTCCCTTCTGTGCACAGTGATTCTGTGAACTTTGTCGTCAAACCTTTATGGGACCCACCGTTGTTCCCATACAGTGAATTCTCATGATCAATCTTACTTTCTCAAGGAAAAAAAAACAAAAACAAAAACACCCCAATGTGATTAAAATGTTTAAGTCATTTCAACCCTCTTTGGTGGGGAGGTAAAGAGAGGCTATTACTGAGCATTATGCTTTTTATTTCTGGTTTTGATCAACCTCCAAATCTATCTTAAGTGTTACTTCATTTCTAGCCAGCAAATTTAAAAATAAACAAGACACTGTCTGTGTCCTTAAAGAGATTACTACCATGAGCAAAAATAAGAGATACAATTACTGTCTAATAAATTAGACAACCAAGCCTCCCAGCCCAAGTCTCTGGGCTCTCTCACTGGCATTCTCTCTCAGGTGTTCTTCCCACCATTCTCTCTCTCCTGTGCCCTGCTGATGCTGCCCTTTTACCCCTGACCTCCTAGGCCATGTGCACAACCATTGGGCCAGGTGTGTACAATTATGGGGCGGGCACAATGGTCATAGAAGCTAATGGCAAACTCATTTAACACAAAAGTTCCTGGCTTTTACCATGCAAAGTGAAGACAAGCTGATTAATAATACTGTTTAATGAGCACTTACTATATCTACGAACCTTTAATAAATGAAGTGGTATACTGTATTAAATGACATTCATCCCTTAATTCTCACAGCCTGTGAAGGTGGTTCCAGAGTACAGAATATTCTGTTGTTGTGAAAGTTGAGGTCAGGTAAGTGGCAGAGTAGGGGTTCAATGGGAGGCGCTTTGAAGCTAGAGCTACAAAATGACCATTGGGCTGGGAGAGAACATCTTGGTGACTGGACTGAGCTTTTTGACTTTTCCTTTTAGGTACTGCGGCATGAAACCCAACTTGAAGATGTCCTCCCTGGTGGCGTTCATGGTGACCAATCAGTGCACCTTTCATAGCCCCATCAGTTTTCCGCAGGTCCCAGTGGCTGCTCTGGCTGTTGAGAAAGTAGGTCACTCCAGTGTTCATTACCGTCTTGCTCTGTTCGCACCTAAGCCCACCACAGAGCCACCTTCAGTAGACCACCAAGACTTCAGTGATGGCTTTTTCTCTGATCACCCCCGACTTGCACAATTTGATACCTTGGCCTGTACCACTGGGTCTTCAGTCCATGTCTTTGTGAATCCGAACACGAACAAGCCGGTGGGCATTCCCGAAGACTTCAGGAAAAGCCTCCTGAGGCTGAGGAACCCAGCTTCTGTGTGATTAAGTGTGGAACTCTATTGGAAAATAAAGTTCAGATGGTTCTCTAAACAATTTCTTAGCACCTGTTTCTATTCTTAAAATTGTTGTTGACCTGAGGGCTGCCTGTACGCCCTGGTCCCTAGCCATCCAAGCTCCCTTGCCAGTGGGGAGCAAAGGGGATCAAGGTTCCTGGGTAAGCCCTCCAAGCTGGGTGAGCCCTGGAGGGGGGATGGGTTGGGGGTTATGGTGGCCCCACCCACCAGCGGGTGGCTGCTGCACAGGGCAGCCATCTGCAGCCCGGATGGGCAGAGTTATGTTGTCCTCTGCTCCTAGCCCAAGGGGAGCATGGGAGGGCGTAGGCTCAGACACCTGCACCTGGCACAGGGGGAGGGTGGAGGGATGGGGGGGCACAGGGGAAGGGAGAGGAGGGAGAGGGTGGGGAGAGGGGAGAGCCCCTTTCATTTTGCTCTCACTCCAGCTAAACTTCAGAGGATCAAGAACATGTGCAACACAAACCCCATCATAGAACGGGTGAGAGATCATGCAAAAATCCAGCCCACAAGCCTGAGCTGGACACAGCAGATGGACAACCGAGAGAACCAGTGCATGCAAGACAAGAGGAACAACTGTAGAGACACGATGTCACCATGCGCATTTATGCGCTCACCAGGCCCGGAAGACTGGGGACCTTGTTTTGGAGATGCCTTCTAGGAGAGCAACACACCCTCTCCACACCGTAGGAGAGGAGAGAAAGACCAAAGATGGGGTAATGGGCCCCACATCAAAAATGAAAACTGAGGCAGAGGAGATGATCTTTAAAGGCCATTCACAGACGCCTGTTTTCACAGAGAAACTTCTTCACCAACACTGGCTGGGAGCGAGACCCCCTAAATCTTACACTAGAGCCATAAGGTAAAGCAGCAAAGCAGTGGAGGTGGGATTGGAGAAGACGGCCTGCAGCAAGAAAACATGGACAGATCACAAGTGAGTACAGACTGGCCACCCAATGCAAACTTAAGACTGAAAACCTACCAGCAAGGCTCTCCTGGTTCCAACAACACAGTCCCTTACCCAGTGAAAGGACACTGCCACAGGAAAGACACTAATGGACTTAGCACAACTAGTAAACAACAAAGAGTGGGGTTTAAGAGAATGGACAGGGCACCAGAGGGAGGAGGAAGGGGGAAATATCCTAAAAAAACACAGAGGTTAGGCCGGGCATGGTGGCTCGTACCTGTAAGCTTCAGCCTATGAAACGGCCGGGGCTAGGGATCACGGTTCGAGTCCCGCCTGGGGCCCATAGTGAGACCTCGTTCCAAAAAAATAGCTGGGCGTGGTGGCACACGCCTGTAATCCCAGCTACCTGGGAAGCTGAGACTGGGGATTGCTTGAGTCCGTGGTACCCCGGGCAACGAGAGCCTGCGGTTCCATGGGCAAAAAATAGCAAGACCTAGTCTCAAAAACAAACAAACAAAAAGAACAACAACAACAAAAAAGCACAGAGGTTGTGAGCTAAAGAACAAACTCAATTAAAAAAAAAATCGTTGTCAATTTCTTAAACATTTTGTTAATTGACATCTAGTTCCACTGGTCAGGCCTCCCCACTGCATGAGGCCCTAGGTGGTGCTTCACACCCCAGGTACTTCATACCCTCACAGCCAAGAAGGGAGGCAGGTATTACTCTAGGCTCAGCAGAAGAGGGAAGGAAATCTGCTTCAGAGGTCAAGTGTTCAGCCTAAAGTCCTCAACTAGAGTCCGACTGACTTAAGTTGACTTTCATTTAGCATGTTTTCCACATACATCTTTCTTTATCTTGAAATCTTAACAACAGCACCGCCTTCCCCCACAGTGGTTTGGAGTCACTAATCTGCTATTATCATTAATAATGTGTTGAACTCTTTTATTAAAGAGTTGAGTTTTTGTGCTGAAAACCGCCATTTTTCGTGCATTTAAAGTAATAAACCTGCTGGGTGTGGTGGCACGCACCTGTAATCCAAGCACTGGGAGCCAAGAGGTCAGCAATCGCTTGAGTTCGCAGGTTCGAGACTACCCCGGGCAACAAGCAAGACCTGGTCTCGAAAAAGCAGGCAGGTGCAGTGGCAGGTGCCTATAATCCCAACTACCTGGGAGACTGAGGCTGAGGCTGGGAATCACTTGAGTCCATGGGATCAGGACTACCCCAGGCAACGTAGCGAGACCTAGTCTCCAAAAAAAAAAACAAAAAAAAACAAAAAAAAACCCAAAACCTGTGGTGATTTTACCATAAATTCATAACCTTTCGCAGTCACTACTACCTTACAGTTTAAAACATCCATTAATAAATGGTCACCATTTGCTTAACACTGAGTGTATAAAGTGCTCTTGACTCATTACCTTAATCCTCATTGCTCTTCTCTAAGATAGGGGATTTTGTTGCCATTTTTCTGATGAGAATGCTAGGTTTAAAGAGAAGGATTGGAGTGGAAAGAAGCTGTGTCTTGAATCTGTGACAGAGAATACTGCATCTGGGCCTCAGTTTCCTCCTTGGAAAACATGATCCCAAGTGATCTTTCATAGTTGGATACATGATTTTTTTTGATGTACAAAGGCTCTTTGATTTACCTTTGAACTGAATTCCAAATGCCTGCTCAATCTAAACTTTGGAATTCCCTCCCTGTGATCAGAACAATGCTGAATATGATGACTGTCATTTCATCCTTTCAGTTTCACCTAGTAATTTTGAGTTTTTAAAATCACTTTACACAGAAATCCTAAAGACTATTAACCAACAGCTTGGTTTTTACAGACATTCATTTACCTGACCTCTGGCATTTGACCTGCTCAGAAATGTCAACAGGCTGGGCACGGTGGCTCATGCCTGTAAGCTTCAACCTATGAAGCAGCCGGGTTCATAGGCTAGGGACTGCGGTTCGAGTCCCGCCTGGGGCCCGTAGCGAGACCTAGTTCCCAAAAAAATAGCTGGGCGTGGTGGCGCGTGCTTGTAATCCCAACTGCCTGGGAATCTGAGGCTGGGGATTGCTTGAGTCTGTGGTACCCCGGGCAACGAGAGCATGCGGTTCCACGGGCAAAAATAGCGAGACCTAGTCTCAAAAAAAAAAAAAAAGAAATGTCAACAGGGAGAACATTTGTGTCTCATTTTCTTCATCCTCAAAGTTTGTGCATGTGCATTACCTCCCTCACTTGCTCTAATTCCCCTGAGTTGCATTTCATCATCATCGTCATCATTATCTTCACTGTACTCAGAACTGACTATTCAGAAGGAAGATGACCTACTGAAATCCTGGAACTCCCTAACAGCTGAGCTAAAACTCAGCGAGGCCTCTGGACCTATCTTTCCATGAGGTCAGCTCTGTTCCGAGTGGTCCTGAATTTCCAAATCAGACAATGCATCGCTACCGGCTTTTAAAATTGTAGTAATACTGACAATGTTTTCACCAAGAGGATCTTCAATTGGAGGCAACATAGTGAGGTGGTTGAGAAGTGGTTTCTTTCATTAAAGGCTTGAATTTATATCACTTTAAAATAAGGGAGCCACGTTTCATTTTTCCCAGAAATACCTGTTTTTCTCAGCCTTGTGGCAAGCTGGCCCTTAATATTGCAGGTCCTGGGATAGCAGTATAATGGAAGAGGGTCTCCTAGGTCATGCCTATTTCTTCCTATTTAGTTCTGTGGATGAGTGTGAGTGCCCCAGCCTGCACACTAATGAGATATTGGGGTGCATGCAATCTGTTGACACCTAGCAACCAAGAGAACAGACTACAGGAGGATTCTGGGAAATAGTTCCAAATTCATGTAAATTTCCAGAGTTTAAGTGCTGATGACAATCTTTGTACTGTTCAAATTTTTAATACTTCAATGAGAGCCAAAAAAGTGAACATTACTTCACTCACTGGCTTTTGTGGAAAATTCTAGCACTAACAACTCATTCTTAAGACTCTGGAGAGAGCCAACTCTTAATTATATGTACTTGAAGGAAGCTGAATTTTATTATAAACATGGCAAAAGAAACCTGGAAAGACTTTTTAAAAACCCTGTCAGCTATTCATTACTTACCCATAAGATGTTTTGGCTGAGGTGCTAACAAGCGGCCACGTAGCTACTATTTGCTGGGCACTTCTGAGAGGGTAGTCCATGCCTGTGCTAACAAGGAAGAATTATAATAATCCAAAGAGAAGAAAACCTTCAAGTACTGCTGACTTCCTGAGTACCTTTTTGTTATAAATTCATTTGAAAACCCACAATAAGCGACAACAAGTATAAAATGTGTTTTCATGTTTTGCTTGGACAGATTTTGGCTCCTAGCAATTAGTGCTTTAAATCACATTAAGCATATAGGTAATACTTTGTGACATAACAATATTTCCCATTACAGATAAATTTCGTAGCATTTGTTCATAATCAGACTTGAAATGTTACCTAGAAACAAAATATGTTTTCCTTGAAACAGTCAGACCCAATTAGAAATACAAGGCTTAACAAATCACCATGTTAACAGCTATGTCCCCTAGCTAAGTTTTCTTTCTCTAAATAGTGTTCAGTCCTAGAAGCACTAGTTTCTTTGAGAGTTCTCTTCTGTGCACTGACTTGAAAAGAAAAACTTAGAACTCAAAACAAATTTAGCCTCTTACTATGTACTTATTAGTAATCAACCAGTATTCCCTTTTGGGAGAAAAATAATGTTAGCACCTTTTAAGAGAGCTGTGCTTTTAATTAGGTTACACAATGTTATTTTCTCATTTTCTTTTAAAGACAGGGTTTTATTGCTTTAAAGGGGGAAAAAAAAGGTGTTAGCCTATTTCTAGGTAAAAGGATTCTTATTTCCTGACCACATAATCACATATTGTGATCAAGCAAAGAAATAGAGTATTTTATCAAGATTTGGAAGAGTAAAATTTAGCACTAAATAGATTTTTAACGCCTGGACATCTAGATTGAAGGTCTGACCCTGCCACTTGATCACTGCGGAATCTTGAGCAAATTACTTCTCTTTTGGGAAATGTTAGCTATTTAATATTTTACAGTATGTTTTTTTCCCCCCTTGTGGAATATTCTCTGTGGTTAAATCTAATAACCTCTCATTCATTAAGCAAATAATTACTGAGTGCTCTTTGTAGGTGGGTTCTGCTGTTCTAGGTTCTGGGAAGCAGTAAATAAGACCCAATAGTCAATCTCACAGAGCCTGGGGAAGATGGAATGTGTATGAACAAGATGGTGCCATTGGTTGAGTGGTGGCTCCACCTTAAACTTGTGACCTCACTTGGAAAAAGCCTTTGCAAATGTAATTAAGGATTTCAAGATGAGGTCATACTGGACTAACCAGGGGACCCTAAATTCAATGACAAGTCTCCCCATAAGGGACAGAGGGGAGACAGAGAGGCAGGAAAGCCTGGGAGAAGATGGTGGCATAGATTCAGTGATGCAGTCACAGCCAAAGGAAGCATTCTTGGAGCTTCCCAAGGGAGCATATCCCTGCCCACACTTCCTCTCCAGTCTCTAAATTCTGGAACAGAAAATTTCTGTTGTAAGCCACCTATTTTGTAATAATTCATATGGCAGCTCTCGAGAACAAATATAAATGGCAATACACACCAAGAAGAAAATAAAATGGAAATGGGATAAGGACTCAAGTGGGAACTACTATAAATGATAAGTCTGGAAGATTCCACTGGGGAATATTTGAACTACAAAGAAATGGGGTCTCCTTAATCTAAATGAGAGCGAGTATAAATGCCCAACCTAAGAATGAAATTGGTGTCTTTGAGAACCAGAATGTGAGAACCAGAGAACCAGATGGACGATGGGGGGTGAAAGGGAGAGTGGAAAGGAGATGATCCTGATATGGTGCTAAGTCTGGATTTTTCCAGTTGAAACCTCTGTCAGAAAGATCTTAGTTACAGTGACCTGCAGATTTCCTAATAGCACAGGGAAGGAAATATATAGGGATTCAATAAGTAAATAAACAGATTCTGGATATTTGACAAATTACAACTTAAAAAAATTCTATACTCTTTCTCAACTTACTCCTGTAATCCCACCCTACTGTTAAATTCTATAATGATTAATAATGTCATGGATAGTACATATGAAGTTAAACAACACAGAACACCATAGAAAATCCTCAGGGGGATCCTTTATTTCATTCCCTTTCCATTTGAAAGGTGGAATTTCAATCTGCAGACATTGTTTTTATCAGCTCAGTTAATGGCATGGAACATGACGTTACCCGAGTTCCATGGGGTATGTGGTTCCTGGGACAGATGCAAGGTTGTGGCTTCACCAGGATGGAAAGTGTTGGTTCCAGGGCTCCTTGAGCCAGCAACATTCCCACGATTATCACTAGGAAATGGATTGTGTCTCGATTCATTTTTAAAAGACCAGACTTTCTTGTTTACACGTCAAAAAAATCTCTCAAGTATTTACCATTTCCTCATAGTTCTTCATGCCTGACATTCATCGTTTCCCTACCTCTAAAATTCCTTTCTTTTTCACATTATCTTTCTTGAGTGTTTCTTATTATAAAAACAAATCTAAAGAAACCAAACATGAATTTGTTGTGCACCTTGGCAGATCCATACAGAAAAATGCACAGAGGTTTTAGAAACCACTTACAGTGACAGCTCAAGCACATTGTTAAAATGAATCTGAAATATTCGACCTGCTCTGAAATAAGCCTACATAAAATGATACCACTGAAGCTTAATCAGAATTTTCCCTCACCAATTATTCAACAGTGGTGAATGTAAAAATCTGAGGTTAAAATACATAGCAGTCACTCCATATACTGCCCCCCCAACCCACCCAACTTCTGAATAACAAAGCTTTTTCAAATTATTACTCTTTAGTTAAAATTTAATGGAAAAAGCTCAAAAGTCATGTTTTAGCAGTATATCCCATAGAGCAATGTAGGGGTCCCCCACTGACCCAGGTTTTAATGGGCTTTTGAAAGAATTCTTACTGCAACAGTAAGTAATGATGATTATTTCCCAGTAAACACTGAGTAAGAACAATTTAGCCCCAATCTGAGGTTATAAACTTGCTTTGGGGGGGCAGAGTCATGGTAAACAAGACAAGTATACAACCATCTATGACAATGAAAGAAAGCCCTATGGCAGTCTGCCACGTCAGGGTGAAACGTGCGTCAAAGTTCATCATGATTTTTTGTGAGATCTTCCCCATAATTGGTCGCTTGGCTTCCAACAAACATGTTCCAGTTCTCCAGAATCTCCTCTTTTGTTAGCTTTTCATCCTAAAGGAGAGAGGGGAAAGCTCTGTTGTGGAAGCTCTGAGCTCATCCATTTGCAGAAGCTCATTCTCACCAATTCACAATATGTAAAACTCCCCATTCATAATTAAAAAGTTGCTAGGTGCCTCTTTATCACTGCTGTACTGCAAAGCCCCAAATGAAACAGATCCTGGCCATAAAGGATATGTGAAAATATATCTGGTAGGTCCTGGAATCCATGTGTAACTTCAAACAGGGCAGACATTCCCAAAACAGGTCGAGAAAAATTCATTTCCAGAATACTACTCATCAGTAGGAAAAAAGAAAACATTTGATGCATTTGCGATAACATGGATGAACCTAGAAGGAATCATGTTGGCAGAAATAGACCAGAACAATAAATACAGGATGATCTCACCTATAGGTAGGATATAGGGAAAACAAACAAAAAGAAAAGGAAAATTTAAAGCTAACTTCTGTTAACAGAATAAAAGCAAAGAGCAAGAGATGGAGGAGGGGGTAAAGTTGGGAGAGGGATGGGTACAAGAGATTAAGATCGTGGTTCATGGGTGATAAGGTAGTGGGAGAACCTTGGGGTAGACAATGATGTAAAATATATATGTGTGTGTGTGCAATTAATTTGAAAAAAATAAAAATTTATATAAATATATATTAAAAAAAGAATTCCATTTCCCATTTCTGATCTGACTGCAATGCTCAACTTTTTTAGGGGGAGAAGGGAACGTCCCTCTAAAACTTATTTGCTTGGAGATTTAGCAACAGACACTGAAAGGCATCAGAGACAGCTTGCTGAGGCTGCCTGGGTGTTCATGGGACAGGCTCCCTTCTGTCTGACACACTGCAGATGTCTGACAAACGTTTGCTGACACTCCTGACTGAAGGAATGGAGGAACAGTCAGCCCCAGAGCAAAGCAGGGTGTACTTCTTAAATTCATGCCCTGTCCTTAGGAAACCAACTCCACAGTCCGAGGAGACGGGTGAAGCTAAATGCGTGGTCCACAGACAATCCAGAAATATCTGCGCCTCATGTGCTCACCCCAAATGATCATGGCTTTTACTCAATTTTCAAGGTGTTTACTGTGGAAGAGGAATGTGGAAAGTCAATAAGGACACAGCCACAGGGTCAACACTATCAGCAAGGAGGCAAACAGAACTAATCTTGTGTAAACCGCCTCTCCCTTGAATGAGCCACCCCACTAGAAAGCGAAATACCTTATTTCTGTCCGACTCATACACCAGATGCCTGGCCTCAGCCTGTGCGTGGTCGTAGTCCTGAGGGAGGATCCAGTGGCGAATCTCATCTTGGTCCAACTTCCCGTCCTTGTTCAGATCCCGGAATTCGGTGAACTGCTCTCGTTCTGACAAGACCCAGTCAGGCTCAGGGCCACTCTCCTCGTGGGAAAACATATCCGCTAGAAGGAAAAGCCGTTTGGGTTACGAAGACAAGTGTAAGGTAAACGTCAAGAAAAACCTGACTGCTTGAGTTCCTGCAAGGGTGATGTGTAACCCAAACACCTGCTGTGCCATTTCCTGGGGATAATACAATGAAGGCAGCTCGGAGGACTAGGAAGAACTGATCTGAGGAGCTCTCATGATGAATTCTGGCTCTTAGCTTTGTTCAATCACTGGGATTAAGTGACTTAGTTCAGTGACTGAGCCTTAAGTGGCCTTGTTTGTAAACCGGTGCCAGTGTAAACATCACAGGGGTATTATGAGATCAAGCAGGGCACTCTCTGTGGCAGCCTTCTACAGTCCAAACTGGCACTAGAGAATGGGAAACTAAGGATTCTAACCACTTCGCCACTATCAGGCACTTTCTGGGCCCCAGATCCTGTATAAATGTAGTTCACACACACTTTTCATTTGATTCTCACTAGTGGCCTTATGATTTAGCTGCTGTTCTTCCCCTTGTAGAGATGAAAATACGGAGCACAGCCTTGATCTCAGCACACATAGTATGAGCTTGCAGTTACACAGGAACACGGGTACTCTGCTTCCAACCATGGTCTTAACCACTGTTTATTACTGCCAATGTTTACCTCATTTCCAAAAGGCTTTCAATTCTACTGTTTTGCTTCATTCATGTAACAATTCTGTAGGCCAGATCATTAATCCTCATTGTACAAAATAGCAGGGGAAGGAGAAAGGTGGTCAGGTGCAAGCATTGTTAGCTAAGTCACTAAAACACAAGTACCCTGTGTGCAGTTTATCTTTAATGCAAGCACAACTTGGAAATGCCAAGTTGTAGAGCGAGTAGGGACTGAACGAAGGAAAAAGAGGCAGGACTCTTAATTCAGTTAGGGCAGGTTCACACCTGACACTTGCATGTTGTTTTTATTTTTGAGAAAAGGATATCACATACATTAGCTTATTTGTGCTTTACCCTGCAAGCATGTGTACTATTTATTTCCATTTCACAGATGAAGAAACTGAGGATCTTCAGAACATCTGCATGGGATCACACAGATAAATGGAGAAGCCAGGACTCCTAATAGTCTACTCATCCCAGCCTGAAGAATGCTTCACCCACCCCCACCCCCCATAAATGAAAAGCAAGTCACTGGTTAAACAAGTCCACATAAGCTGCTCCAAAGAATGTAATGCTGCTTTCAGGCAAAGGCACCTCAAAGAGTTTGGACCCTGACTTTGCACTGTTCCATGAAGAGTCCAGAAGGACAGGGAAGAGCATACACTCTTAATCAGAAGTGCAGCATTGTTTTCATCAGTCAGCTTTCTCTGTCAGTCTAATCCCTTCACCACGGTCCAGGTCAGTGTCTGAGATTCAGAACCACCTCCACCTGTGCAGAGCACAAGGTTGGGCTGTGATGGGGACGAGGGGGCTATGCCACAAAGGCAGTGTCTCCAAAATCACTTGAATGACTCTAGCAAGGGGTTGTTACCAGAGGCAAAGAACAGCACCCAATTCTGTGGATGCAATGACTTCTAATGATTAAAAGAAACTCTTCATTACTGAAAACACTTGTTTCTGTACTGGGGGTGGGGGACAGCAAAATAATATAACCAGAGACCAGACACTGATGACTGACACTGGGGCTCTGGTTTTATTGGAATATACCGGTTGCCTTGATTAAATGTGTACAAACCTTTAGGTTCTGACAACAGAACGGTGTTTGGTCAGAGAAGGAGAGGAAAGGGAATGCACAGAAGGAGCCCACTGGTCAGTGATGAATGGTGAATGGGTAGTATTTGAGAGTGGATTTGCAGAGAATATGCCATCATTGAGCCTACACAGTGTTGTAAATGAATGTCAGCAAACCAAACAAAAAACCTGTACTAAAAAAAAGTGCTAGAAATTTAATTCATACATATGTGTACATAAATTCCATCCCCCAAATGACTCCACTTTCATTTGACTGAGATGGGGAGAAAAGAGCTGTCTGCAGCTGGAACCAGGTGCCAAAGCACAAAGCAACAGCTGGCAAGGAGAAGTGACAAGGTCCACCTGCCTGCTCCTGTCCATTAAGCCTGCAGGACTGCCAGTCTGCAGGGAAAGGCTCTAACCAGCTAGTAATCTAACCCAGGTGCATTAATTTGAGTCTCAGTCAACCAGTGCTCAGTTTCTCAAAAGCACACTTCTGGAGACTGCTGAAGTGCGGCCTTCAGAACTAACACTGGGTATACATAAAGTAGGCCCCCAGGCAAGAGTGGAAACCAGTGGCATTGAATGTCATTCTCTAATATAGGGCAGCTGCGTGTGCTGTTAAAGGATTTGCATAAGCTCAATGCTCTCCAGGGATACGGCTGAGCTTTCTCAGAGCTTCCAGACCCCACCATCAGGTTGGGAGTCTTTTTCGAGGTTGTGCACGCTAGCCCCACCATATCTAATCTGTATATCCTTCAACCCCATTTCGCAAAGGTAACACTAGACCCCAATGAAAGGCATTGCTCAAGCAGTGGGCCAGCTGCTGGCCAGTCGAGTGACAGAGCCAGTCATTCTCTGTCTTCTCCACCGAACGAGGCTCAATGCTTCCCTGACATGACAGCACTAAAAGTGGTGTGGCAAGTCCCTCCTCCACATCTCTTCTGGTTAACCACCAGCTTGCTGTCACTCTCCGCAGGAGGGACTCCTACAGCTGTTGCTAAAAGAGCGATCTGGGGAAAGTGGCTAGACATGAAGGTGGAGGGACGCTGCCCATCTGGGCCAGCTGAACTCACCAATATATTCATCCTGATCCACAAACCCATCACCATTCTTGTCAATGTCCTCCAGAGTTTCCTACGAAGAAAAAGGAAAAAGAGAACGCACAGTGATGATGTGCTCTTGCTCTGAAGATCCTAATTCCTGTTCTCCTCTGTCCAGCTCTGCGACTGAATGCTGAAATGCCTGGCCTTTCTCCTTACCTCCCTGATGGGCTTTTTTTTTTTTTTTTTGAGATTAGGTCTTGCTATTTTTGCCCGTGGAACCACAGGTTCACGTTGCCCGGGGTACCACAGACTCAAGCAATCCTCAGCTTCCCAGGTAACTGGGATTACAGGCATGTGCCACCACGCCCAGCTTTATTTTTTTGGAACTAGGTCTCACTACGGGCCCCAGGCAGGACTCGAACCGTGATCCCTAGCCCCGGCCGCTTCACAGACTGAAGAGTCACTGTGCCCAGCCTGATGTGCTTCTTATTTGTGAAAAGGAGAGCATGGTTCCTGTCCCTCCTCCCCCAGTCTACCATTTTAAGAGCAGAACACTCTCTTCAAGTACACATGTACCTGCGGTGAACACATGGGTGTTCTGATGTTATCAGCAAGCCCTGCCCATCCAACCATCTCAGCTGGGCAGCTGATTATTCCCTGACATACCTGTGAGGAACCCACCTTGAGAATCACTAGACCAGATGCCCACAAAGATAGATTTCAGGGCCAAATACACTATGAACACCAAGTTGATGTCAGAAAAAATAGAAAACAATGGACAATAAATATGTCAAAGTACATTTGAATTTTAATGTATTACTTTCTGTATTAAGTACACCTGACTTCTTAATTAGGTTTTTGGGAACAAATAACTAAATAAGTTTACTATCCATCATCATAGCAAGTCAAAGGTGTCATGGGTAAAAAGATCATGGCCACCCTGAGGGCAGAACCAATCTAGAGGCACGTAAGCCCTCTGTGGCTATTTCTCCCTCTTCATCATCTGCTGGCAAATTAACCATCACTAAGAGTCATTGGGAGGTAAAAAAAAGTGATTCTTAGAGTCACTGGCTAGTTCTTAGGGGCCCCAGGGCATGAGGATGAAGCATGAAGCAAGAGTAGATCCATATACCAACTGGGTAACTCAAGCAACCCAAAGCTGGTTACAAACAAAGCTTTAGCATTTGTTTCCCAGCATCAAAGCAGAACTGTCTTGGGAGATGAGCACAGGAAACAGGTGGTGGTACTTATTGGTGTACAAATGAGGACATTTGAGACCTAATAAGACACCATCGAAAGCAATTAACACTCAGAGACCTCACAAGCAGAGCTCTCCTTAAAATAGGGGCTGAGCCCACCTGTACTGGACTGGCTATAAGCAAGACACAGCTTTGTGTTTAGCAACTAGCAGTGGGCTGTTTATTACAGCAGCTAGCCAGCTCTGATTATTTTGCTGAGCCGACTCCAATGTGTTTTACTCCAGAGTCCTTCTCCAGTTTCCCCTAAGGCTGTAGAACATTCTCTCTCTGGAAGAAGGAATAAGACTTGACTGCAGTTTTCACCCTGGTCTTTTCCCAGCTTGAGCTCTTTATTATCTTACCAAAACCACAATTTCCTTCATATGCTCAAATTCCTCAGGGTGCAGAAAGGCAGTGAATTCCTCCCGCGTGGCTGTCTGGTCCCCATTGAGGTCAGCAGCCTTGAACCGTCTCTCGTCACGTGGCAGCATCTTCTTAAAGGTGTGATGATCTGAACTATCCTGAAATTCGGTGGGGTTCCCTGTGAGATGAGTGCAGAAACATTTAAGTGGTGCTGCTGACACTCCTTTTGGGTCACTCATCCTTCATGTCCAAATGGCACACGTGGGACACAAGAGGTCCTGACCTGCTGAGTCTTGTGAAACATTTGACTTCCCAGTGTCTCAGGTAGCTGTCCCTTCGCACTTCCCTAGCCCAGACTGCAATGGCTGGCTGATTAGGGGCATGATGGCCCGTGGTGAACAGTACTGGCTTCAGACACACTAATGTCATCTTTTCTTTGGCTGAACTACTTTCTTCATACTACTCCTGATTTCTGTGTATTCTGATAGTTCATCTGAATGTTTCTGCCTACTGGTAAGTAGGTACATCTTCCCTTCTCCGTGAGCCAGTTTCTTCCCTGACTCTGTCAGGTTCCCAGTGTTCTTTGCACACATTCATCCATCATTCCCTTAAACCAGTTTGCCTCTATCCAAACCCTGCCCTGCATCCCAACCACTGACTACACTGTAGAAACTCTGCTCCTCCAGCCAACCCACCCCCCCATTCACCTTTCACTCTTCTGACATAAATGCATCCATCAATGCCCAACTCCCAGAGCACCTTCCACCAGAAAGCCTTCCCTGATTGCTCTAGCCCACTCAATCCTTGCCATGTGAGACTAAGCAGCATTTGCAACTGCCCACAGACATGATTACTTTCTGCTTTGTCCTCTGAGTGTAGCTCTGAGATCATACTCAGGGAGAGCAGTAACTGAAGTCTTTTTTTATTAGACTCTTGACCCCAAAACTCCTCACCACTGATTTCAGAGCACACAATTCAGTACTTTCTTAGTAAGGAGAAAAGACTGTTATATCAGCAGACTCTACAGAAGAGACTGGACACCTCCCCAAAGTGGGTGAATACACAGTGAGTCTCCTGCGATGTGGACCCCCGTTGTGTGAGAGCTCCCCCAGTTTCTCTTACCCAGGTAGTAGCCATAAGTGGCCTGTTTGTATTCTTCCCAGGAAATTTTATCGTCTTTGTCCCGATCATAATCCTTCCAGACTTTAGCAACATTATCGTAGATGTATCTTTTCTGCACCCGTTTGATCCATGTTTTCAGCTCCTCTGTGGTGACAAAGCCATCGCCATCACCGTCGATGCGATCGACAATCTTCCTGCAGTCAAAGGAACAAAGGCCCAGAAGCTATTCTGAAGGTTTGTATGATCCTGACCCAGAAAAGATCAAATACTTTCAGAATCAACAATGCATAAACATTAAAATAAAATCAGTGACCCACAGTAGTAGAAAGGATCTTAGCACATTTATTAATATTTATTAAGGATGATATGCCTCCGCCATCCCCACCCCGTGCCCATGGTAGACATAGCCAGAGAAATATGCCCCTCCATCCTGTTGAACCTACAGGTGGCCTCGGTAGAGGACACTACCGATTGATCACAGCTGATCTGAGAGATGAAACCTGACAATGTAGCTCCTTGTTCTCCAGTAATGGGAAGTGAGGATACAAGAAATTGCATGTAGTTCTTCCTTCTCCAGCAATGGAAACTGAGGATGCAAGAAATTACATGATCCAAGATCATACATCTGATGTTTAACATGACCGGGATTAGGACCCATGTCTTCTGGTCTTAGGCCAGTGAAAAAAACAGGAAGTCCAGATAAATCAAAAAAAGTGAGTTTTTCCTTTTTCTGAATTTCACCACTTTGGACTCCAAGACTCAAAACTTAACATAGGTGGAGCCAGATCCTGTCAGACAGCATAAAATAAGCTTCACATCAAGGGAGCCTAAGCCCCCTTCTCTGAGGATGAAGACAGCTACGTCTACTGCGGTTTCCTGCTCACGGTGAGACCAGCAGTTTCCCATTGCACTCCACCGAGAAGTCACAACACAGAGACCTGAGCAAACATCAGACTGGGAACTCACTAAGCACCTATGTTCAGGCCAGAGGCTCATCATGCAGGAAAACAGCAAGACACCCAAAGACAGTTCTGTGCTTAAGAAGATTCTACCCCAGCAGTCATTTTAGCTGGGATGAGGTCATGCAGGCTAATGAAGAGATTTTTTTTCTTAGCTTTGGGCTAGAATTCTATTAATCTGCTGGGCATAGTGGCTCGTGCCTGTAAACTTCAGCTTATGAAGCGGCCGGGGCTAGGGATCGTGGTTCGAGTCCCACCTGAGGCCTGTAGTGAGACCTAGTTCCAAAAACATAGCTGGGCGTGGTGGTGTGCGCCTGTAATCCCAGCTACCTGGGAAGCTGAGGCTGGGGATTGCTTGAGTCTGTGGTCCCCTGGGCAACGAGAGCCTGCAGTTCCACGGGCAAAAATAGCGAGACCTAGTCTCAAAAAAAAAAAAAAAATAGAATTCTATCAACCTGGTAGTAAAATGTCCTTGGTGTGAACAGAAGTTCTGATCAATAGTTAATCGCTGATGAAATGGAAGTAAGACATCAATTCGCTAATACCCAAGTCTTCATCTCTGACAGGACCCTGGGCAGCCCAATCTCTCCTTCTTTGGAAATACGTAAACAGTCTTAACACTTCATGTGTCTCTTCCTTGGCAATTTTAACAGGTTGTTCAAGACTAGAAGACTGACCCTTAGTATCTTCAAGCCTCCTTCTAGGGAATCACAACAGACACAGCAGAATTCTCTCTAGATCAATTTAGTGTTCTGCCAGTCCAGTGGACCAGATGGTGCTCCAGTCCTGGGGGTTCCAGGGTGATGTGTTTACCCACAGAAGAGAATGTCAGTGCTATGGAGACCTAGTGTCAGTGTTATGCAACCTTTTGGTGAAAAGGACAGCATCTAATCTATGCCAAAAATAGAAAACCCAGGATGTAGTTCAGCCTGACACATATTAGGAGCTTAATAAATGTTGCAAGAATAAATAAGATTTTAATCTTACCCTTCAAAAATCTCAGGCGACACTGGGAATGTGGAATGCTATACTTAGAACACCTGGGTCCTACTCCTGTATGATCTTGGGCCAGGGACTTGCCTCACTGAGTCTCAGTTTCCCCAGCTATAAAATGGAAAAACCCATTTTAAAAAAAAGGCGTTGAGGAGAGAATATGTCTTTCCTCACTAAGGACCAGAACTTAGCTCCCAGGTGGATGGAGAACTGAAGGCCACCCAGTAGTAGTGGACATGGATCAAGCCTCCACACTGAAGCAAGGGAAATCTTGGGATAACTGCCAGCCGCCAACAAGACTGTCCCCAATTCCGCTGTAGACATGCCAAGTCTGAGGGAGTAATAATACACAGATACCAAGAGAAACCAGGATCAGGGTCTGTATGTGGAATCACTCAGATTTATAATGTTGGCAAAATGTTCCCAGTTTTTCCTAGCACTGCCTGACCTCCTTGTGACTGCAGCCTCCTGGAGGGTCCTAGAGTTGTTACAATTTTAGAAGCTGTGGACAGAAGTGGTGACAAATTTGCCCAGATTCAGCCACATCCCTCCCTCAGCAGCCCAGACTGGGGGAAATGGAGAAGGGGGCTTTTGCACCAAGAATGGCGGACCGAGCGTTGGCTCTTGACATTCAATCCCCGTCCCAAACTGGACCCCTGGTATCTAGCCCTCTGCCCTCCCAACCTCTAGCTCAGATTTCAGGTGAGCAGAGCTTACCTTACAGGTGAGCAGTGCAGCCACTGCCCATCCAGTGGCTCAGCCAGAACCCAGTTATCCTCCTGACCCCCCCCCATTGCCCCCACAACGCTCTCCACATTGAGTAAGGAGCAGGCACTGCCAGTTCCCCCTCCCATGCTTCTGGACTCACCCTCAACTAGCCACCCAGACTGGTCATGCCCGGTTGAGGTGCTCATGGGGCTCCCTTGAGGGGCTCATGGGGTCTGTCTGTGCCTCAGTTCTGTTCTGTGCCCTCTGCCAGTCTGACTTGCCCAGCAAGTTTCTGAGATGATGGCATTTCCACCATTCTCAGGACAGCCTCTCATCTCCCTCTCACAGTGGTCTTTGCCGCTATAGCTCAGTTTCCCCTCTACTCCCACCTCCCTCCTTCCTAGCTGTCCAGCCCCCTCCACTATCCCAACATCCTTCAAGTCCCCATGCAGGTTTTAAAACCTTTGTGCACCTGGTGACCTCTGGATCACCCCTCAAGCTATGCTCAGGTGACAGCTCTGACTCCCCAAGTTCCTCTCTCCAAGTGGAAGTCCAAGCTCTTCCCTGGGATGTGCTCACTGCTGGCTGCCACCACAGGCTGCCACCACAGCAGTTATGTGCAGTGTCTGCTTGTGTTTCTCTCTTCCACATTTGATTATAAGTACTTATAAAAACTAAGCATAAAGTTCTCTTTGCACCTGCCAGATGCCTAATGCCTTGTCTGGCACACAAGAACCAGTCAAAGGTTTGCTGCATGAATAAATGAAGTTAAGGCGTTCATGTAAGAATCAAAGGCAGACTGAGTCCACTAGGACTTGCTCTCACCACTGTGCTTATGGGTCATAAGAAAGGCATTAAATTAGAACCTGTGGGATGGCAAACTCCAGCAGTTCCTGGCATCCCCAAATCTCTCTGCACCCTATAACCAATATGGCTGCAAAGGGCTGCCATTCAAGGCCCCAGAATAAAACCATTTTCCAAGTGTCTCACAGCAATACAACAGACTGAACTTATTAATGGCCCCCATTGTTGTCTCAAACAAGAAGAGAAAGTATTTCTCCGCAAAATAAAAGGTGATTGTTTGGAGGTGACTTTGAAGTTCAAAGATCTTTTAATCAGAGCAGGCAGATGGTGCACCTACACAATAGGTGTAATTTAGCTTCATATTCTAACCAAGCACATTAGCCTTTCCTTGCCCCCATTAGCACAGGGGTGGCTGTGTTCTCTTTTATGTACCAGGGCATGAAGATCCTTCACCGCCAGGAACCCCCTCCAGGAGGCCTGGTGCCCAGTAGGCAGGGCCACAGGATCCTCCCCAGTCCAGCCTCCACCTGGGACAAGGCTGCTGATTGCTGGGGAAAGGTTTCCAGATACCTCTGCCCAGTGCTGGTGGGGTCCTGGAGAGGGTGAACTGGGATGTTCCCAAGTTCTGTTTCTCAGGTTTGGTCCCTGACTTCCCAGTCTTCAACAGTGAAATTCGCCTGCCTTCTGCCCTCATTTATCAAAGGACTGGGTGCCTCTGCAGACATCGCTGGAAGCAGAAACCTGGGGACCCGTTTCCATCCCCAACCCCATCTCCTGCCCCACAAACCCCTCCCCTCTTAACTGGGTTTGGAGATGCCCGCACTGGATTTACTGGGCCATTACACAAGAACAAGGACACCCCAGCACTGGGCCAGGGACACAGGCTTCTCCTTTCATCTGCCCCCTTCAGCTTTGATCCATGTATGTCCACCCCGTAGCGGTGTCTCAGGTACCCGGGACGGGGGCTGAGGCAAGAAACTGGGAGGCTAGGGAGGAACTCAGGTCACTAAGAAGCCACCCTGGACAAACTCGTCACTTTGTGCTCTCTCCCCTCCCTTCTGATGCAACCAAGAGGAGGGGGCGGGCCCTCGCCGTCCGGGCTCCCGCGGCCGCTGCCACGTTCTCGGTGCCCCGCGGGTCCCACCCAGCTCCCGGCGCGGCTGCGAGCTCCACGGA
The DNA here is from genome assembly GCA_004024945.1 of Uropsilus gracilis. Classification (NCBI taxonomy): domain Eukaryota; kingdom Metazoa; phylum Chordata; class Mammalia; order Eulipotyphla; family Talpidae; genus Uropsilus; species Uropsilus gracilis. The sequence goes on along the minus strand of PVHY01003139.1, from coordinate 10,329 downwards.
GAGGTCCCGGCGCCGCGGGCAACTTTGCACCCGCCCAGCCGCCGCGCCCGGGGCCCCGCTCCCCACGGCTCGCCCAGGTCCGCGCGCCCGATTTCGCTTTCGCTTTGCGGCTCCGGCCCGGGCCGCCCCACGCCCCACGGGCACCTGATGCACCCCCGATGGCGACCTCACCCCAGCCTCTCCTTGCTCTCCTCCGAGGTGAGCTGGTCGAAGGTCTTGGAGTCCTCCTTGCCCAGGAAGGCCTCGTGGTCGTACTGGAAGCTCTGGTTGTCCTCGGGCGGCCGCTCGCCCAGCTCCGAGTCGGGCCGCACCACGCGCTCCTTGCGCACGGTGGGCTTGGCCCGCAGCGCCCGGGGCGCCAGCGCCAGCGCCAGCAGCAAGCCCAGGGTGAGCCCCAGGCGGCGACCGCGGCCGCCGCGCTCCATCGTGGCGAGGAGAGCGGCCCGCTGGGCGGCACCGAGCGAGCGACGACAGCGGCGACTCGGGAGTGGGGGCTCGGAGCGCCGCGGCGGGGCTGGGTAGCGGCCAGCGCGGGGGAGAGGACGGGCCAGCCCCTCCGCCCCCGCCCTCCCCGTGCCAGAGCGGAGCCGCGCGCCCCGGGCGCCGGCAGGGGAGCGGAGGCTGCCCTTCTCACGCGCCCATTGGCCGCCGGGCTGCGGGGGGAGGCCGGGACCGCGGAGCCACGTCGCCCGCCCGGGTGGTGGGCGCGGGGCTCGGGTTTCCCCTCGGCCCCTCCCCGCGAGGGGCGGGCCCAGGCGAGCTGGACAGGGGACTGGAGGACTCAGGCCGGGAAGAAGTTCTTTGTCAAGCAACAGATGTTCAGGATGAAATTCCTTCTCCCAGTTCCGGAGAACTGCAAGGCGGGACGCGCTGCTCCTCCTCACCTCCAGAGGGGCGCCAGATCTCCACCCGACCCCACCCCCAAGATGTGTGCACTTAAACTGGACGACCAGCCCCACGCACCCAGACTTGGAATCTGGTTACAAACAGGAGAGACCGGGCCGGGCACGGTGGCTTGTGCCTGTAAGCTTCAGCCTATGAAGCGGCCGGGGCTAGGAATCGCGGTTCGAGTCCCGCCTGGGTCCCGTAGCGAGACCTAGTTTCAAAAAAACAATAGCTGGGCGTGGTGGCGCGCGCCTGTAATCCCAGCTACCTGGGAAGCTGAGGCTAGGGATTGCTTGAGTCTGGGGTACCCCGGGTAACAAGAGCCTGCGGTTCCATGGGTAAAAATACCGAGACCTAGTCTCAAACAAACAAAAAAAAACAAACAAACAAACAGGAGAGACTGGAAGGAGACCAAGGGGGTCGAGGCCCCCTGGAGACACGGGTGACAAACTCAAATGTAGCAGAGAGCCATCGAGTCAATTTCTGTTTGACCCAGGGACCCAAGCTGGCAGGGCCCTGTTTCCCTAGGGAAATCAGTATTTCAGAGACATGTGTTTTCGTTCCAAATAATGGCAACTCGTTTTACAAAAGCACTACATGACTCAATCAAATCTTTGTACATTGAATCCAGAGTAATGTTACCAGTATAAAGAAGCTCTAGAATGTTCTACCGCGATGGAGATGTTCTTTATCTGGACTTTATCCAACAGGCAGTGGGCACTGAGCACACTTGAAATAGCTAGTGGAACCAAAGTGGTGAATATTTAAATTTAAATAGCCCGGTGTGGCTATCAAACTGTGCAATGCAGATCTACAACGACTGATTCTTTCTGTATCACAGCCTTTTAAGGCTCATTGGAGCCCATAGATACTCTTCCAGAAAGTGACTGGCATGGATGTTTGGGTAAAGTACTAGATGGTTCATGCATCTTCTGTAACCCCATTTGTGAGCCCCACGATAAGAGCTCCTAGAAAACTTGAACTGGGGTTGCAAGGAGCCCAATGGCCCCTGGACAACTGTATTCCCAGAGTTCTTGTTAGCTACCCCTGTTTCCCCCCTATCGAGGATAGTCTACAAAAGGTCACTGGGCTGTGTTCTTGCTCTTGCTGTAGTAAGGACATCAGGACATGATCGACAGCTGTACAGAATCAAGTGTGCAAGTCTTATGAAGACTTATTTCAGTCTAGTAAAATCATTCTCCATGCATGGACTGGGTGCTGAGGTACATGGGAATAAGACAGACATGGTCCCTGCAGAACTATACTGTATGTCAACAGATATTCATTCATTCATGTATTCATTCAGTCCATCTGTCAGGGCTATGCTACACACTGAGCATCCGGATTGCAAATCAGTGCGACCATTTCTCAGGAGTAAGATCTTAGTATCGTGGAGGTATATATCACAGGACTGAACTGAGGGGTCAATTGAGGAATACCTTCCTCAGAAAAGGAATTTAAATTGAGATTGAAGATGAGTAGCCAGACAGCATGGGTGTCAGTATGTGAAAAGAGAATGAAGTCATGCGTCTGCTGGGAGAGAAAATTTAAGGTAACATTCCTGTGACCCGTACATCCCTACCAGCTGGCAGACAGTCCACCTGAGCTGACTTTTCATGGCATAGGACACCATACATGTTCCCACTGCAGTCCAGAGGCTTGAATCCCTAACAACAGTGAAGCAGTACTTTGGGTATGTAAGAATTCCATATTAAAACACAAAGGTCCTGAGGGAAGCAGTTTAGTACCTTCTGTGCTCATCAGGCAAGGAGGATATGAATTGCTGAGTGAGGGGGAAGAAAGAAGAGTGGGAAGAGACACAAGAGTGAGCAAGGCTAGAAAAAGAAGAGGAGGAATAGAAAGGCAATGGAAAGTGGGTGGAGGTTGCAGACTTTTGACTTGTTCACAATTTGGGAAGGCCTGGGGCACTGGGATTGGTGATGGCTCTCGGGAATGAGAACAACACATCCTACTTGGCTTCCTGCCAGAAACTAATGGTTTCCAACAGTTAGATTGTTCCAGAGGTAGTTTTGGCTCCCCTGGGAATTATCATAGAATTCTAGCACTACTATGAATCCAGACGAGTTTTTATCATTTTCCATGGGCTGACGTATATTCTTTCTTTATATTTTCATTTCTCCACTGTCCTATAAATTAAATCCTTTAAATCAAAGGGCTAGGAATAGTGATGCTTGTCATTACTGAAGGTATTTCGTTTTGCAGTTGTTTTCTTTTGCTTTTAAACTTGCTTTTTATCCCTCCCCCCCCCCACCATGGGCCTGTGTGACTAAATACACTGTCTCTGATAGGTTAATTTCCATTCTTTCTCTCTTTTTTAAACTTCCATTCTTGATGAGGCAGAGGACTCAGAGGAGTGACATGTAGCAGAGGGTTGAATCACTGGGAAGGAAAAGCAAGTTTCAAGTGGATGAGTAGATTGGTTAGGTATATTGATCTGCTAGATTTGCTTGCAAGTACCATCAAAGACAAGAAAAATCTAACTAGAAATTACTAAAACAGTAAGAAAACATATATGTGAACATTTACTTGAGATCCATTTCTGTTTGGTTAGTTCAAGTGGCTTGATGACTTCATTAGGACACCAAGTTACGTGTTTTTGTGTTCTTTGTTTTGTTTTCTTCCTCAGAGGTGGGGAGAGTAGTGTTTCTTCTCTTCCCTAAGAGGAACGCTTTCCCAGATACTTCCCTTTATATCCTGTTGGTTAGAACTGTGTCACATGTCTATGCTGAGCCAATGACAGGTGATAGGAATGACATTTCCAGGGTTGATTTAGATGAATCCAGATCATTTCCTGGAGTTGGAAGGCACACATCCTCGGAAGCACCTAGCTTAGTGTTCTATTGTCAAAAGGACAAGCCAAACAGTTTTGATTTCCAGGAAAAGTCATGATTAACTGCTTTCAAAGCAGTGATTCAAAATGAAGTGGTCAAAAGCACTTTATCTACTCTACCTCCTACTTCTCCAGCATCCAAAACTGGCCTTTAAGGCCAAGTTCAAATGCTCCTTATATAAGTTTTCTCTTATATTTACAACCAGAAACCATGACTTCTTACTGAATATGCCTGGAGTTTTATACTCACACATAATACTTTTCATAGTTTTTCTATTAACTTTTCCCTAGTTTTTCCACATTCTAAGTATATGAATAAGGAGCATATGGTCCATACTAAGTTCATAAATCCAGAGACTAGCACATTTATTGCCGTCTTGCAGAGATTGATCCCCATAGGACAGATTTATCATGAGACCAGGAGCTATATATTTTTAGTTCATCCCTAAAATACCCAGCACCTAACATAGTACATGAGTCATACCACATGCCCAGCAAATATTTTGAATAAACTAATGGTATAGTGGTAGCTACTGATTCCTGTTTCTGGACAAGAGATGGGAAAGACTGAATTTACCTTCCCATTTGAATCAAATAAGCAAACCCAAAGTTTGTTCTTCTCTTTTTAGCTTCTTTAAAAAACATTAGCCTATGTAATCATTGTAACAGTGTATGATTTATTGGGTCTATAAGTTGTGTAGTACAATATGTGTAACAATAATTACACAACAAAAGGGAAAAGGTAACAGTTATATAGGATTAACTGATTTATCTCATTAGAATTTAATTCTTAAGTTAAAGTAGATACTTATGGGTTAAGATATAACTTAAGTCCTGCTTCAAATAGTAAGGAAATAACACAAAAATACACTGGGAAAAGAATAATTTAAAAAATGAAAATATTACACTAGAAAATATTTGCATAATGCAAACAAAAGCAGTAAAAGATAACTAGAGACAGAAAAAAGAAAAAAAAAGAAGAAAGTTTTACCAGATGAACTGACTCGGGCACAAGAAATGATAACTAAAAGGGTAAATGACAACATTTTAAGAAATTATTTTAAAACCTTAAAAAATAATTGCACAAATGAGATAATATATATTGGAGTTTATATAAAATGCATAAGAATAATTGCATATAGACCACAAGGGGAGAAATAGAAATACATTATTTTAAGGTTCTTATATATGAAGTGGGTTTATTGCTTTATGGCAGGTTGTCATATATTATGCACTAAGTAAAGATTATTCACTAAGGATCAATTACAATAGGATAGGAATTAGTGTGAGATATTTTACTACCGTTGCTGCTTAGTTCTAACTCCCTAGTCTAGGCATGAAACATAGCCATTCATTGTGTTGCCTTGAAACCATCATTCTAAGGAATCTGGGCACAATTTTTACTAACTTGTCCATATTGTTTATTGGACTCCTCGAGGACTATGCTGATATGAGGCAATAATATACCCATATGACTGGGGGAGGTACTATCTGGGGCTCGTTGTTTCTGAGTATACTGTATATATAATGGCATTTCTGATCCAAGAGATAAACTGAATTTGGTCATGGCCCTTACAGAATGAGACAATAGGACACTCCTCCTGACCTTTCCAAGCCCTTTTTCTGAGATAACCTTTGGTTAAGATGCATGTCTTTGATGTGTTGTAGGTTGCATCCCCCCCCCCATATTTGTAAGCACTGTCATTTTGGGTCCTGTGAGTCATCTTTAATGACTCTGTTTAATTTCCATTGTTAGTGTAAAGAAGTATACTGTAAATTTTAAAGCAACAAAATATCACAGCAAAATTATAGCTAATGAGCTTAAAATGTCATAGAGTGAAATCACAAAAAGTACCCAAGGCAGTAGAAGGCACAAAAAGAATCCAGGACAGATGAGACAAATAGGAGACAAATAGGAACATGATAGACAGAAACCTCATCATATTAACAATTATATTAAAAGTAATTATTATAAACATCCTAATTTAAGAGGCAGAGATTGTCAAATTGGGTTAAGAAAAAAGCAATACTTTGCTGCATTCCTCCTGCAAGAAATATAACATATATAAAGACACAGATAGGTTAAATGTATAAGGGTAAGAAAAAGGTACCATGATCACAACTGATCAAAAAAAGTTGGGGTGACTATAACAAAGTACATTTCAGAACAAAGATTATCACGAAGGATAAAGAAGGTAATTTTATAATCACACAGGAATAAATTAAGAAGAGAATATAAAAAATAAATGTTTATATGCATTTTTAGTAGAGTTTCAAAATACATGAAGCAAAAAAACTGCAAAAAATAGACAAATACATAATTATAGTCAGAAAATTTTTTTAAATTCTCCCATAATAACTGACGGAATAACAGGTAGAAAATCAGCAAAAATGTAGCAAACTATCAATGTTTGATTTGATTGACATTTTAGAAAATTCCACCAAACAACAGCAGGATACACATTATTCAAATGCAGAAAATTTACCAAGATAGACCATATTCTGAGTCACAAAATAATTCTCAGTAAATTTAAATGGATTCAAGTAATAGAAATTATGTTCCAGGGGTAGCTGAGCTTGTTAGTATCGTGTTGGATCCCATTGTCAAACCAAATCAAGTCCGTCAAAAAAACAAATCTTCATCAGTCAACTACTAACTGGTCTTAACTTTACAACCAGCTCTTGAAAGCTGATCATAAATTTGAGGTATCCAGCAAGAGAGAGGGAGAGAAAAGGGGAGGAGACTAAAATGAACTATGGGGAGGGGTGGTGCTTTGGTGGTGTTTGGTGGTGGGAAAACTCTGGTGACCGCACCAGAAGGGAGAAACATTAGATGCAAAGAGACAAAAGGTGTAAGATAACCGCACATTGATAACAAAAACATACAAACAATAAATGAACCTGTTTTTGGGCCTCCAGTCCCAGTACCTTCAGATAAAGAGGTTGGCGTCTCCTGACCTTACAAGGAAAAGCCATAACAGAAAATTGGTGACATATTTTTTGAAGCCACTAGAAAACTGGGGCTGCAGCGCAAACTGTCACCTGGTATTTGGAGAGACAGGTGAATACGGAAAATCCTAGCTGAGATCAGCTCATCTGGAGCAGCCACTGCAGAGCCAAAAGATTGTAGGAATAATAAAATGGTAATTTTGACAAATTTTTATAGGTGATATGCAAACTGAAAGAGAAACTTTCATAGATGCTGTAATCTTAGGGGCTGTGGTTCAGATTTTACCTTCAACAACTGTTCCAGATGCTCATGTACCAAGAAAAAAAAATACCTTATACCTCTGCTCAGGAGGGGAAAATAAACCATTTTGAAATATATTGAGAGAGTCCTTTATAACTAAGAACTATTCTCTAAAGAAAAAGATTTTCCAGTATTTTATCTTACCAGGGGGAGGCACTTTACTATCTAGTTCCCTAAAACCTTCCTGTCTCACCTAAGGGAGAACAAGCAGCAAAGAAGCACTTGTAAATGTTATAGCCCAGGGTGCAATCCCATGAAAAATTTAATCACAGGATTAAAGAATTCTTCCCTACCCCACTCTTTACCACTACATCAACAGGGCTCTAGTGCAGTAATAATACATTACAAATGAAAAGGTTTAAAGGCTCAGTCCCTATTTAAGAAGTTTGCAGGGAAGTCCAAAGCTAACAGGGGGAGACAAAAACGAAGAATCTGGAGGAATTTGAAGCCACTGGTACCTACAGTTATAGTAAACATTAAACACAGCCCAATTGCTAGCCAGATTAAGATAAAACCTCACTTATTTACTTTGCGTTCTATTTACTTTAGGTTCTATTGAATGTCTATTTACTTTAGTTTCTATTACCCAATATATCACGTCTGCCTTTCAACAAAAAATTGCAAGACATACTATAAAGCAAGAATAAACACAGCCAAAAGAGGCAAAGCAAACATCAGAACCAGATGTAGACATTCTGCTGGTTGCAAAATGATTAGATAGTACATTTAAAATCACTATGATTAATATGTTCAAGGCTCTAGTTGAAAACAGCGGACAACACATAAGAACCATAGGTAATATAGGCAGAGATGTGGGAACCTTGCAGAATAATAAAAAGGAAACATTAGACTTAATAAAGATAGTAACAAAGCACTGTTTAACAAAGCACTAACACAGTGCTAACACAGGTTTGGGGCACACATGAGCAGAGGTGTGGAGGTAGCACATCCCTGAAAGGAAGGAGAGAGGAAGGGATGGGCTGCTGCAGCAGCATTCCTAGGGTGGGGGTGGGGGGGCAGATACTAAGAGATCCTAGTGTGGCATAATGACTGCTCCTCTACATTGCAGGAAAAACACACTGAAAGTGAAGTTTCCCCCAACATCACAATTTTGAAAGCTTTTGTTGAACATAGATGAAGGGTGGACTGGTAAGTGGGAAGATGAGTTAGGACACCATTGTCAATGGAACAAAGATTACTACTTTGACATCTTAAGTCAGTTTATTCTTATCCCTGGTACTATGGACTGAACTGTGTCCCTCACAATCCAGATTCATATATCAACCCCCCAAGTGTGGCTGAATTTAGAGATAGGGTTTTGAGGAGTAAAGTTAAGTTAGGACTTAGGGTAAGAAAGTAACCCCATAGGATTTATAAGATCTCCCCACTCCCCCTAGATAACACACATGCCTGCATCAGGGGAAGGTCATTTGAGGACACAAGAAGGTGACCATCTACCACCTAAGAAGAGAGCCCTCACCAAAATCCAACCCAGCTGGCACTCTGATCTTTTTTTTTTTTTTGAGACTAGGTTGCGCTATTTTTGCCTGTGGAGCTGCAGGCTCTCGTTGCCCCAGGGTACCACGGACTCAAGCAATCCCCAGCCTCAGCTTCCCAGGTAGCTGGGATGACAGGCGCGTGCCACCAAACCCAACTGTATTTTTTGGAACTAGGTCTCGCTACGGGCCCCAGGCGGGACTCGAACCACGATCCCTAGCCCCAGCCACTTCATAGCTGAAGCTTACAGGCACGCGCCACTGTGCCTGGCCCTTGGCACTCTGATCTTGAACTTCAAGCCTCCAGACTATGAGAAAATAAAGTCCTTATATTTAGTCACTCAGCCTATGGTATTTTGTTACAGTAGCCCGAGCAGACCAATATACCTACTAATGAAGTTTCATGACTATCCAGTTATGTGAAGATGGAAAAGAAGATACCAGTTAGAGAGGGAAGGGCCTAGAAATGCAAGGAAGAGCCAGTAACTGATAAGCAAAATCCTAGATCAAAAGAACCCACTGGAAATTAGATGAAAGCAAGGAAGAATCTTTGAAAAATTGGCATAATGACAAAATTCATCTTTCAAAAAATACATGGATTCTCTGGATAGTCTCATAGATGCCACATGATTCACTGGAGCAAGACTGGGTGACTTCCAACCTTGGGGAAACCAGTTGGGTTGGTATCAAGAACTTTGAAGGGAAATAGTGGTTGGTGGTAATAAGATCTCTGGATGAGGAGGAGGAGGAGGAGCTGATGAACCTTAGGTGCTCAGAGCCAGAGTGTGGAGTAAGAGGAGGGTAGGGGCAGGGGTGTCTAAGCATGGAAAAGACAGAAAGGATAAAAGAAAAGGGTTACAGATACACCTCCTTGAAGGGAAGGCACTATATTCCTGCCCCTGCTCATATGCAGCCATCTTAGATTGAAGATCTTAGTGTGTGAACCAGATCCCTGAGCAGGGGAGATACTAGGTACTTGGGGTGAAACTGAGTCACAGGAGGCCTGCTTCTTGCTTTTCTGATTTCAGTTTGTACACAGAGACTTGGAGGAGACACATAGGAGGCTGTCCTTGGCAGAGACAATGTGGCCACTCTCTTGATTTGTACTTTGATTTTTGCATCTCTCTCTGTCTCAGCTCTCTGGGATCTGTGTTATTTCTTTATTATATTCCTTGCCAGGCACAGTGCCTGAGATTTGTGGCAAGCATTTAGGTCTCAGAGACTAAACTTCAAGAAACCTGTTTGACTGGGCCTTTGCCCACTAGGGGATGGGTAATTTGGGGGAATTTTCTTGGGAAACTAATAGCCTTTTTCTCTCTTCCCTCTTTTCAGACTTACTCTGTTAAAGACGTTTCACATAAGAGTCTACTTCCTTTGCCTTTATGCAGTAGATGGCTTGATCCTTTAAGATTCAGTTTGGGGTCCCTGGGTACTCCTCAGTCATGTGCTAATAAAAGTATAAGAAAATAAGTAGGAATGAAAAAGAGAAATCCAGTGTTTTGGGGGCAGCAAGATGGAGTAGAAGCATATGTGATTGCTATACAAAGTATCATCCTGGTAAGTAATTTTTACCAACTCTGTGAGGAGGGTTTTAGTGACAGCAACAACAGTGGGGGGAGGGGGGAGATGGCCATAGAATTTACTGAATTCAGGCAAAAAGAGTGCAGGAGTACAGTTGTCATAAACTAGGATTTATTTTAAATGAAGGTCAAACTGCAAAATATTAGGGAAGGAAGGGAAAAAGAGAGAGGAGGAGGGAGAGAGGAAGGGTGGATGGAAGGAGGGAAAGAAGGATGGAGTGAAGAAAAGAAGGAAGGCTGGAGGAAGGGAGGGGAGGGAGGGAGGGA
>PVHY01003138.1:0-112812 GCA_004024945.1 Uropsilus gracilis | reverse complement strand
CTCTCTCTCTCTCTCTCCAGTTTTAAAGGTTTTGCTGCATGTATGTTTATGCTGACAAATGACTATATGGCTGGGTTCTTGGGTCTTGCATCTTCCCACTCGTACACCCAGATCTTCACTGAAGAGATCCATTGAATCTAGATGGGTGCTAGATTCATTTTGAGCAATTCTATGGCCTAACAATACCCTTTGATAACAATTTGAAATAAGTTATAGCATCGTGGTGAAGAAACTGAACTCTGGAGCTAGACTATTTGAATCTGAGCCCAGCCTCACGCATTTTCTGTTTTTAGGAACTGGACAATTTACTTAAATCCTATCTCTCTCCGCATTTGTAAAATGGGACAGTTATGTCATGACAATGAAAAACTTCACTAGTATGTGTAAAATACAGCTGTATCTGACACAGAGTAAGCACTTATTAAAGAGTAGACTGGTAATACTGACAGAGAAATGAACATAGGTTCAAAAGACACAGTTTCAATCCCTAACTCCCCAGGAAAATTGAAACTAGGTTTTTACATGCTAAAACTGAGGCAGATAAAGCAATGACCAATCCTTTTTAGCTTTTAGAAATATATTATCCTCTATCATAGTCACCTTCCCCACTTTGCTGCGAAGAAATCTGAATCTATACCATATTATTATCAATCATACTAAAAGAATGTTACAGCAATAAGAAAAGATACACTTTAAAACAAAATGGTTCAACAAAATGCTAAATAAGCAAATTGGAATTCTTAATTATCTTAACCCAAATGGTTTATATCACAACTATTTAATTATAAAAGTTTTGTATAAATTTGTTCAAAAAAGAACAACCAAATACAAAAAACTGTCATCCTAATTCTGGGGCATCACACATAATATTGGAAACATGATAATTCTAGATTTGACCATGTAACAAAATTCAAAGAATGTTGATTGGATATTCATTCATTAACAGAGTTGTTTCTTCAAGAGAACAGAAGACTCTAGTTTTCTCTTCCAATATCCAACACATAGTCTGTACCAGCAAATACACCTATATATGCTGATAGAAGAAGTACACTAACACACTGTACGGTGACACCCAGGCAGCCTGCACATCACAGCTCTAGAGAGGACATCATAGACTCTCTTAAGGGTAGCCTAGATGGCATGGTCCTTCTTCTGGGAGTCCTGAATTAACAATCAGTCCATTTATGTGTTATCACAGGCATAGTAATTTCTCTGGTCCTCACTTTCTCCATATGTGAAATGGGATCACTGTCTTGTAGTTCTGAAGTCTATCTCCTCCATTATTCCAAATTTTCAAGATATGTCATTTCAGAATAATGCAGGAGAATCAAAAGGGTCTCCTTCCAGAATCCTGCATCTGTTTTAGTAAGATCTACCTTTCAGTTCAATTTTATGCCTTTGCCTGGAGAAGGAAATTTTAGTGCCCAACCAATGAGAAGGATGTACTTTCTCCAAAGTTGCTATAATGGCCAAAAAGGCCATAAATAACCATTTATTAAACAAACAGTATGGGCTAAAGGAAGAGAAACCACCACAATTAGGCCCCTGGGGCCTGCAGGCACAGTACATAACAGTGGGACTCTCTCATAATCCTGGCAATATGTTACCAGTTGTTCCATTTTCTGGAAGTTATCTTCATAATCAAGATGTTCTCCCAGCCATTGTGGGCTTTAGAACTATTTTTAATTTTAATTTAAAGAGCAATTAAAGAAAGACAATGGATACGCAGGATAATAAAGTAAGTGATTAGCAGCATGCAAATGACAAAGGCTTAATGATAATATGGCTCTAGTCTCCAATGGGCTTGTCGAGAGAAAGCCCTTTCTACATGTGGTTGTTCAGCTAATGTGTCTCAACCCACAATTACAACATTGCTGACACCATTAACCAGTGAAACAACAGCACTTCGTGAAATCCTTGTTGTCTCATTAAAATAGAAAGGGTCAGGTAATTTACCAGCGTTGTATGTCTAGTTTTGTTGTGGGTAATTAGCAAACATTACCCAGCATGGACTCCCGCTGGGAGCTGGAGAAACTTTGTGAAATATTAAAGAGGAAAGTCTTTATATTTTACTAGAAAATTGAAAAGAGGTGCAGTAATATTCTCCCTGTCACTTCCCTGCACTTAGGAAAAGGAAATAGCAGATCTGAACTTGGAAGCTTAGGGGAAGGAACTCTGTAACTTAAGGAGAAATGTTGAGGATTCTTTGGGAAGTCACTGTCCAAAGTAACGCTTTGAGACAGGCTGTGTCTTTCCAAAGAGTCTGTGTCCCTGTTGACAGGAGGGGGAAGAGTGGGTAAAGTTGCAAGCTACATCTTTATTGAACTTAGGATTTTTGAATTAGTATTTATTTTTGAATTTCTATTTGTTGAAATAGAAAAGAGACTATAATGAGATTTCACTTTGAAATGTTGCAAGATTTAAATAAGCACCAGAACTGTTTGTTCAAAAGTTAGTTATATTTAAATGTAGACCTTGGAGAAATCTATCCCAGGGTCCTGACTTTCTAATGAAAGCCTCAACAGTCACTGGAAATGACACTAGGGCTCGAAATGCTGGCCAACCCTTGCTTGGTATGTTGTCAGAAAGCAGAATCGTATCTTTAAGTGGAACTTTTGGAACATAAAACACATTCCAATAAATGTGAACAGAAAATTATGAATTCATTAAACTACTTTGGTATCTTGTGCTATATATAATATTTATATTCCGACTACTGTAAAATATGCTTTAATATCTTTAGGCAACTATAAGGACTTAAATATTTATAAAATGGCTAAAGATAAAGTATGACCCTCTTATTCCTACATACAGATGATGTAAGGCGTGCAATCAAAGACAATAACACTCTCTGCCCATTTGTCATCTTAAAGGAGCCGATCAGCACGCCATCCCTCGTGTGCCATCTACATAAGAGTTGTTGCCAACATAGGCAACTCCAGAGGAGTTTGTGCCTTAAAAACTACCTAGAGTGCTATACTTCACAGAAAACAGGGCTTTCTGAAAATGGAGACAAAACAATAAATTTGCAGGCAAAACAGCTCCAAGAGGGGCTTCAAAATACTGCTGTATTTATCTCTGGGACATCTGGGAATGGAGAGCATTTGATTTAATATTTCATAACATAGACGCAATCGCTTCCTTGCATGGTATATAATTAATGCTCGTAAAAAAGGGTCTTTTAGAAAAAAAATCTTCAGGATCCTAAGTGCAAATAAACAAATAAACAAGAGACATACCTGGACTTCCTTTAGAAATTTGGAAACACCTCATGTAATCTCAAAAAAAAAAAAAAAAAAAAGCCACTGTGAATTTATATTAACTTGGGGGCCTATTAAAAGTAGGATTGTGATTTAAGTGTGAAACTTCAACTATGATAGTCCTTTTATTTACTATCCTTGCCACTAGAGTAGGGACTGATAGATTAACAAAAGTCTTTCTATTTCCTATGCCCATTAGGCTTTCAGAGAAGTACCTGCATTCACCTGCCTTGATCTCCCTTAGGCTCACCCTCCTGGCTTATTTCCTGTTTCTTTCTGAACCAGGGAAGCACCCAGAAGTTTGTGAGTCTAAGTTCATTTTTCATGTACTCACATTGCTATAAAACCCATTATGTACCTTCAAAACATCTCAGCAATCACTCTCAGGAGGTTGCCAATTCTCTGGAGTCCTAAGCTCAGTGAATCAGCAGCTGCCTGTGAAGGTGGCAGAAATTAGCTGTTGTAAAGGGGTGGGTTATCCCTGTGCTGCTTAATTTAGGCTGCATGTTAGACTTTCTGGTATCTGCATCTTTTGCCCACAATCTGATTCAATTGAATTAATTACTCCAAGGTAAGGGCTGTATGTTGAGAGTTTTCCAAGAGTCTTGGTTAACTGGCTTGTGTAATATGCAACAGGAGGAAAAAATACTTGACTAGGAAAACTACTTTGTGTGCAAATATATCTGTATTTGTCTATCGGAGGTAGCGGAGGAAGGGACAGAGGGAAGAGTTATTTTTTTAGGCAGTGAGCGTGGTCTAAGACCCTACCCTCAAATGTGCTACAGGTCTCCTGGCTAAGGATCAAAATTACTTTTTAGGGGAGAAGGGAATCCTGATACCATGCCACCTGTTTATAGCTGAACTGGCATGGGCCCCACCCTGCCAATTGCAACTGAGGAGCTGTGTCATTTAATCTGAGTATCAGTTCCTTCCATCACTGACTGCTAGAAGATGAATGTATTGAGATGAATCTCTTGATGAGTTGCCTGAAGCCAAGCCTCTACTTTCTAGAGAAGAACCTTTGTATGGTGCGCCACATGAACCCTTCTGCTATAGGAGGATCCAGAGGTCACTGTCCATTTGGTCTTCTTCAAACCCTCTGTAGGTTTTTTGAAGGCTATCTTACCTGGACTGCTTACCTCCCAAAGGGATCTTGTCGTCTAACTTTATTTATTTAATTAAATATTTTTAGAGGGGCAGAATCAACAATAATTCTAGCTTCCAGGTCCAAATGGATAACCCTTCCCCTAGAATTTATTATTTTGGGGGATTAAATAAACTAAAATTGCCAAACTATCTAATAATAACAAAAATTAGAAATGTTGTTTGATCTCTAAATACACCCTCATTACTAAGTGCTTCCCATTCATTCATTCACTTCGGGCTGTCATAAATGGTTGTGAAGATTGTGTATTACACAATGGTTAATCTTGGTAGATACCACTTATATCCTGAACATGGTATATGTGCATATTAATTGCAATATTTTTTTTCTAAGAGATGGCAAAAATGTGTACTGTTCAAACAAAGTAAGAATATTAAAAGAATTTTTTAACGGTGTCTTTTTTCAGACTCATGTAAAGATATTGTATAGATAAAAAAAGTCATATATCTTATTTAATTCTCACAGCAATTCAGTGAGTTGGTGCAATGAGCATTTTCAGTGAGAATACAGAGGCATAGAAAGCTTGAATGGTTTTCCCAGACCTAATAGGTGGCAAGCTGGCATTCAAAAACAAGTGGTCTGTTCTACCACACGTGCCATGGTTAGACATGGTTAAACAGCAACCTGTTTTTTCTGCAACCTTTGATGTTTTATAAAATCTCGCTGCAGTCATCTCTCATGATCCCACAGGGTATTTAGGTAAGATTGCCTTTAATAAACCCTACTTCCTAGATGAAGAAATGAAATCACAGTGTTTATCCATAGTCAATTAATACATGATTGACAGAACTAGGATTTAAAACCTAGTTCCTTGACCTTACATGATTTTGTTGTCATTCTGCCAGCCCCATTTGTGATTCACCATCATAAACTACAGCAGCAAATCTATCTGCTCAATTCTTGTTGCCCAAGTGCTAGAGAGACATTTACCTGTCTGTGGCCTGGACAAGTATCCTCACTATGTGGCCAGGAAAGTTCCCAGGAGCAGAGAGTAGAGATGTTTCAAACTTTTAAGAAATCTCACTTTGATAGGGTCCTCGGGCCTTGAATGGGATCATGCACTAATACTGTAATGAGGTCAATATAAGGCTGAGGATCTGGAGCTACTAGAAGAGGTTAAGGAAGGGGATGATTTACAATACAGAAAGTTGCCACAAGTCTGAACATAGCACCTACTGACAAGCTCAACGTTTTTAATCTTTGTAAACCATCCCCAATATCAGCTGTCAAGTGAATGGAGAGTGGTTAAGCCTAGAAGGAAAGGATGTAGTATTTAATAAAGGCATTGAACTGCTTTATCTTACTTACTTTCTGAGAGCAAAATGTAAACAACAGCTACTGGGATTGAAGCTTTCTACAATTCTCTTCTAAGTATCTCTGAGGTGTGAGGTGTTGTGCTAAGCATTTCATATGTTTTTACAGTTAGTGGGGGAGGAAGGTAAGTATGATGATAAACACGTCACTTTTCTGAGGGTCTGTAGGATAAGTGAGTTGGTCAGGCTTTTTTCGCCATTAGCCTGCATAACCAGCACCTGTAGTACTGTGCCCTCCCCAAAGTTGTATGTACATGCCTGAACCCAGAGGGTGTGCACATGTTATCAGTGGCACACCTGAGCCTTGGGGGAAAGGAGGAAGGACAGCATCACCCTGGGGCAAAGAGCATGAACACTAGCAAGTACAGAGAGAAAGAGAACTCAAGAGAGCGGGGAGAGAGAGAGAGAGAGAGAGAGAGGGGGGCGGGGAGGCTGGAGAAAATGTGTGACGATTCCTGGGGGACTTACCTGCCTCTCACCCACCACACCCTGGGTCCTGGCCATGCCCTGTCTAGTGTGTCTGTGTAACTGCTAGAACCAATAAAGAATATATGCAGATTGGCTTGCCTGTGCACTACATTTGGCATTACGAACAAGCTGCGTTCCCTTACAGAACCTACCAAAGTTAAGAGAACTAATCTAAAACCATTCCTGTTGACAACCTGAGACTTTTAAGTCCCCTTTAAGTAGGCATATAACCATGTGTCCTTTCTCTACTTAATGCCTATTCTCATTCAGTCTCAGCACCTTCCTTGTACCCATCACCCTTTTATTGACAATAATCTTACCTATTTTCAATTTCAACCCCACTTACTCTGGAGCTCCCCCACTCCTCAATCCAATCATCACAGCACCTCTGCTTCCTCATAACACACTTCATGGGAACAGCCATGTGGCACTTAGACTGTATGGTAGAAAATCACTCCTGGATGCAGCAAGATGTTGACTGGCTACATCATTGTTCTTCTAGAAGAGGTGAGTAACTTCCCCAAAAATATACTTATCCTCATACTTAAAGATCAAAGTCCATTAGTCCAGAATTAAAGATATTTATAAATCAGTTGGCTTCTTTGCATGACCATATTTTTTTTAAGAAAAGATATAAAGGTTCCAAGACTTCACATGAAAGGTTGGGTAAAGATAAAAATACATGGAACAATTGAATAACCTTATTTGCTAGTTTGAAACATATGTACTATCTTCACAGCACATGGATTTTATCATACCTCAGAAAATAACCAGTGGCTCACACCACATCTTTTGCAAAGTAAACTAGAATACTCCAATTCCCATGTTTAATGTTTATGTTCAAATTGTGCCATCAACTAACTTACATCTATGTCACTCTAGTCAATAGAGCCCATTACCACCATGATGACATGGACATAGGATGACCAGGGGCATGAACCTCAGGCAAAGAATTTAAACCAAACTGATATTCATGAAAAGAACACTTGATAGATCCAGCCTTATAACGAATGTCACTAGGGGTCTTAGAAGCTCATGAATGACAATTTCTCTACCTTCCTCAGATGATACAATAGCCCTTATTCCCACAGAACAATTTATCTGGATCATTTTCTAAGCAGAAAATCTACCTAAGTTAGAGTGGTCTGTTCACTCTCCTAGTTCTATTGAGACATTCACATGAAGAGTAGAATGAGTTGATAAACCTGAAACTATGTGTAAACTTCTGGACAAAAGAAAACAGTAGCTGAATCACAAACTTTTCACCCCTCCTCTGAAAGCCTCAAAGCTAAACCTACATTGGAACAGGATAAAAAGCTGGAATCATTGTGTTGTTCACAGAGCTAAGCAGAGCTCTTCAGACTTCTCCCAACTCTACTCTTCTTTGTCCCATTGTGGCAGAAAGGAAGATACAGATCAGAGAAACCTAGTGTCTCTGGTTGTTGGCAAAGGTAGTAACAGGGACCCAAAAAAATGGGGGTACAAGGAGACAATAATCAAAGCAAACTTCAGCTTCTTCGGTGCAGGGGACAGTTTTGGAATGGGACCAGCTTGCCTTAGTGCTTTCACATCCCAGGATGCTTGTCCCTCCCTGGGTTACTTTCATGCCCATTAAGAGTAGATTTGTAGATTCAAATCTGTTCTCAGGAGATTAATGCTTGTTCTTTTTTACCGGGCAGATTGATGTGATAAGGAAAGCACAGAATTTATAATCAAATAATCTGGAGACCAACTCTGTGTTGAGAACTAGCTATGATGTTCTCTGCAAGTTGCTGAATTTTCCTAAGCCTTAGTTTTCTGGTCTGCAAAATGGAAATTAATGATCAGCAGAGTTTAACTGCTCAGCAGTTGATTGGGGAAAGTCAAGGAGATATTGAACACAAATGTGCCTGGGCCATGACTGAGAAAAAAAATTATATATACATATACATATATAAATCTTTAAAAGCATACTGTAACTAAGCACTTGAGCTTTGAGGGGTAAGCACATGAGAGCCTGAAGCTAACAGGATGAGTTCAATCTGATTCAACCCCACCCCACACCTGTTTTCTATCTTTGAGGCTAAAATTTCCTTTCACTACAGTTGTCCTGTCAGGGTACAGCCTGATTAGTAAAGCGCATCTGCCCTGAATATAAGTGGAAGGAAGAACTTATTTCATCCACTTTTTACTTTATCTTCCTCAGATCTACTCCCCAAGCAAGTTCATATATGGAGGGCATAAAAGCAAAAGTAGTCCAGGTCTCTCAACTGATACAGCAATGTGTTGTCGTTGTTGTTGTTATTCCTTGTTTCTTTCCCAAGGACTCGGCTATAAAAATAGGAAATGGCCATCTGAAGAGGATCTCACATGTGGGGAAAAATGCTGTGTAGGAAAGATTCTCACAAGTTGAAGTCATTTAGCAAACAGCTGCAACTGTTGCTTTGCTGAAATACGTCTGCACCACGGTGCTGAGATCCATCTTGTGATGTCCACTGCAGAAATGTAGCAAGCAGGCCCCTTCTGTACTTGAGATTGCTTGGAGCCCTAAGCAAGATTTTCTTTATTGTTTAGTAAGCTCTTTTAATGAAATGTACTACTCTTATTATAGAGGACTCAAAATAAGATCTAAATCACAAACCAATAAAAGAAAATTATTGGGCTGGGTATCTAAAGTTACTACCTAGAGGCTACTCGAGTGTGGTATTTATAAATCTCTAAACAGTTAAATATAATTGTCTTTCTAGTTTTGGGGATGGAAGCCAATAGCAGTTTCAGTTACAACTGAAGAAAAATATTTTAGCACTGAGCTTTGTTCATTCAGTGGATATAAAGAGAAATGGCTTCTTCCCTGCCATCATTTCAGAATTGAGAGAGAATATTATAGTAATGAAATGTTATATGAGAGTAGCTGAAAAAATGTGTCTTTGATTTCAGAGAGGGGAATGTGTATGAGGATAGTTGTATAGGTATGTTTGAGAAAGAGAGAGAGGAGAGAGAGAGAGAGCAGCCTCTCTCTTGTTGTGCAGAAGGCGAGACTGAGGAAATGAAAGAGAGGATCAAATCGGGGAAGGCTGGTGTTGAAGGGTGACATGGGAATCAAAGATGGGGGTGGTCTGTTGAATTAATGGAAAGGCCAGATGTGCTCACCCCAATGTGGACCACTCCCCTCTTAGACACAAAGACAGTGCCATTCTGGAAGAACATGAAAACTTCCACTAATATACTGGTTATAGCCCCAAATCCTGCCAAACCTCATAGGTCTCACTCTGGACTACGAATGTAGCCCATTTAAAGCACAGATTCCTATGTCATAAAAATCAAGAAAATGCCAGAGATCCAGGTTTGAAAAGACCACAGAATTTGTTTCATCTCATTTCCCTCCCATAGCAAAGATCAAGCCAGCAGCTTTCCTTTGACAAAGGCACATGTGTTGTGGGCCACTCTACATTTTTAGGCAGCCCATTCAAGTCTGGAAATGCCTTTCTTATGTGTGGCTAAGATCTGGTTTTCCTGAATCATAAGCCATCGGTTCTAGTTTTGTCCAAAGAAGTATACGATAAACCGACCCCTAGAGTCTGTTAAGCCCTGTTCTCTTAACCAGCTGGCAAGAGACATATTGTTCAAACATGCTGCCATTCTGGTGGCCCGTTGGCAATGCTCTTGTGTTTGTCAGTGCCTACTTCAAGTCCTCATAGCTCTTGACACATTGCTTCTCAGCCAGATCAGGATGAAGCAATGGCTGTTCAAAATAAATTACTTTTCTGTCAATGAGCTTCCTGCAGCCTGTCTTTAATGATTATTCGAAACTCAGTGCAAAGTGATCTTCATTACAACCCCTTCTGTGGATTCTGTCCCAAAGTTTCAGCTGAGAAGGGGTTTTGAATCCTGACTTCTGCCATTTGAAATTAGAGAGACCAATCCTATAGGACCTTACCCCAAAATAAGAGAGAAGTCACATTTTCTTATCTGGAACAGTGGGAAAAAAATCTTAGACTTTAGAATATACCCTACTCCCCCAATTACTGCTGCTTCACCAAGGACTTTAGTCATATTTCCAACGAAAAATGTCATCCCCTACTAGAGGCTCATAACCTTTGTGCAAATGTAAAGGGGAGTATCTGTTTCTGTGTGGACATTCACTTAGTATACTGTGGCTGAGGACCTCTGGGGGCTGGAGGAAATGTGTGCGTATGCCCATGTGTGTGCACTTATGCAAACGAGCAAACTAGATCTAAGTTCACTAGAAAATTGTATTAACCTGGTGGCTATAAAGAGACATAAACTATAGGAGAAAAAAATCGGAAGGAAAACCAGGTACGGACATTCACCTTGGGTTGGATATATGTTCTTCTCTCCCCTGGGGCACTGGGAGCTCAACTCAGTTTGTGGTCCTGAAACTCCTACCAAAGATTCCCTCAGCCCTTTCTCAGATGATCCTCAAACATTTGTCAAGTCTCTGTGCTCATTCCTTACCCCCCCCCCCACCGCCTCAGGCACTTCTCTCTTCTTTCCTGCATACCAAAGATGGGGTGGATCTCTAACTGTGAGCCTCTCTGGGATTCAGGACTTCATTTTCACCCATCTACTGTCCAGACTCACCTGCGCTTTCCACCAAGTCTACAAGGAAATAAACTATGACTAGGACCCAATACTAGGGAGAAAGCACCACTTTCTCCCACAGCCAAGCCCTCCACTCTGCAAGTTGATGAGCACATTGTCCCACAGTGTTACTGGGAATGAAGTTCACATTCAGGTTGTCTGTGTTACACATATACAGTACCTCATGCATAACCTCCCATTCTTTTTATAGGTCAATTTCCTGGTCTCCTGCAACAGCATAGTTCCTACCTAAGTGTCTCTGCATCTTCTTTTTTTCCCATTCTAAATAATACTTTATAGGGATGCCATATCAATCTCTCCAAACCTTCTTACTTTCAACCTTCTGGATATCTCTAGTAACTACTGGATTTATTTATAGTCTCCTAACTCAAAAACTCATTACAAAAGTATTTATAACTTCCTAACTCAGTAAAAAAAAATCTTCAATGTCCAAACTACATTTCAGCTTCATTTTCCCTGCTGCCTAATACACACCCTGAATTCCATCCAAATCACACCTATTACTGTCCATCTAATACATCTTCCTGGTACCTCGATGCTCTGACTTCTGCTCTACTCTTGGATTACAACCAGCTGTTTGTGTCTATCTGCTGAAATCCCATGCATTTTTTCAAAGTGTTTCTCAAATCCACTGTTTTTCACTTCCTGTCCTCAATGTAAGCCCTCATGGATTGTGACTCTCTTACACTAATTGGTTACATTTGCATATCAGGTTGGAAGGACATGAAATGTACTTTATGCATCTATCTCCCCAGCAACGCCTGCCATGCACAATCTGGGAATACAACAGGTGCTCAATAAGTGTTTGTGGAGCTGGATTGACACTACAGACAAGTAGCAAGATTAGGATGATGAGTACAGAATATATAACAGGAAAAGTGACCACAGAGTAACCTTCATAACATCCAAATTTAGTTCAGGCATTGAAAAACACACTCCATTTTCTTAGTGAGACTACGACCCTGAGGACAGAATGCTTTTGGCTTTGAGACTTGTTTCAGTTTTGGCTTCTCTATTGTAAGTACCTCCTCTGGCTTGATGTCTCCATTTACTATCTTGGTCCTGATCGCCAATCATTTTAATCTTCTGGGATGCTTTCCCTCCACTGAATCTCCATCCCAAGCTAAAAGCAATTTCTACATTCTCCACTTTCTGCTGTCAGCAGTGAAACTGCATGACTGTGCTAGTAACTTCATTACATCTTCACTGCCCCAACCCCTCAGCTTGTCCTCATTGGTAATCCTTGTGCTTCTTTCTCATCCCACTTACCTCCCTTCCCAGCACAACACATCTGTTCTGAACTGTTATCATGATCAGTTTTCTGTCACAATTGCCCATGTCTTAACTCAAGGAAAACCAGAATAGTGCTGTACAAAAAATAAAAGCCATTAGATGAAGCTCCCTCCAGATTTGCCGTCATGCCCACCCAGACCTGTGTCTCAGAAGCCCAGGTCATTTTCTCCCTTTTCCAAGGCCGAATCATCATCTGCTCTCCTTTCTCCTTTAACAATGTTTCTCTAAAGATACACTTTCCTTCTTTAGGAGGCTTCACTTCAGTCTAGCGCAGCTAACACAGGTTTTGCACTGTCCCAGGCAAGGAAGGTTCAGTGTCAGTTCTCACAGAAAAACAGATAATTTTTTGAGTCTTCAGTAGATTTTTACAGGTTTATTGACACTTGTTCGGGCACCGGGATGTAAAGAGTTGGACACAGAGTTGCTTGTTTGCCCTTTCTCCCAATCTGCACCCAGCTCTTTACAATGCTATCAGGAGACAGATCAGACAGCAAAAATCTCAACCCCTCTGTCCTCAGAGGGGCACCACCCTTTTATATTTTGCCTCTCAGCACAGGTGTGGACATTTGCATAGATGCACACTGGCCCAGTCATCCGCAAGCATGGAGCGTGCAAGACCACAGGAGTTAGCAATATAAACTAATGGTGGGAGAGCATAGAAAGCCTGATTTTTAACTCATTTACCCTAAAACATATTCTCATTCTGGAAACAAAAGGAAGTTTTTTTTTCTTTAACAAATGTCTGTGAAATATGCTATTTTTTTTTTCCTCTCTGAACTTGGAAGAGTAATGCATGGTTTCCAACTCTCACTTCCTATTAATGTTTCAGAAGGCTGAAATGCTGACTTCTTTGGGCAACAGGTTACACAACTGCACTTGCGAAAAAAAAGGGGGGGGGATGTTCTAGACCTGTGCTACACAGTAATGACAACCATTAGCAGCAGGTCACTACTTAAATGTATTGAAATAAAAGGAAAAATTGCTCAAGTCATAGTGAACTGTATTATAAGTGCTCAACAGTGATATGTATTCAACTCATTCATTAAGGTCCCTTATCTTGAAAGGAAAGGTCACCTTATCTTGGAAGGATTTTCAACTTCTTGTAATAAGGAACCCTTTATGCTCCCGTATGTCTAGGCCGGTCCTTGTCTCACTGCACAGTAATTGTCTGTAGGGTGCCGCAGGTGAGAAGTCACCTAAGCCCTGCAAGGATGGTGAGTGGTTGAATCCCAGTCACTTTTGTGTTCAGTGCCTGACACATAGGAGATACTCATTTATTCCTTTTTTCCCCTAGTAGAGTTACCCTCACTGGAAGGTTAAGCAGGAAAAAAAAAAATAAGATAATCATTTCATAATAATCTACAAGCATAACAAGAGATTCTATGCCATGCGCCCCTTTTCAGGTGCCGAGTGAAGCAGGGCCCTTCCTCCCTGTTACACTCCCTTCCAAGATCATATTCAGTTCTTGTCTTTTGGAACCACAGGGAAACAGTCTGGCAAGAGCCACTGTTGTACCAGCTGATTTAAATTGAAATGTTTTCCCCAGATAAATGCGTGCTAAATAATACACCAGCTCTCCAGCCAAAGGGAAGTGACAGGCGCTCTGTAAATAAAGGCACTTAGTTGCTGGTAAAGAGCTGTAAAGTGGTTCTGAGCTGATGTTTGCTGACCAGCAAGAAGCAGCTTCACCTGCTTTATATAATTGTCACTGCAGTCTTGCCTGCTGTATATTAAAACTGCATCTCATAGACCCAACTGTCACATCGGATATACCATCCAGCATGGGGTATGCCACCTCTCTCTGTAATTGTTTCTGACAACCAGCCATCACATCTCAGATCTTTTCAGAAAATGTCTAGTCCAGAATCCCTAGGCTGGGTCAGTTCTGACACCATGTGGGCTGGCGTAATGACACCAAAAGAAATGTGAAAAGAGAAGAGGGAAAGAGTTTTTGTTAGTGCAGGAGACCAAATAACTTGCCATGGCAAATGCGTGAACACAAATCCCAAGGAAGACTCTGCCTTGGCAATGCGAAAACACATTTTTCTAGTTGCCTGTATCGCTTTAGAACAACATTCCAGAAGGTGGCATGACTATTTTGGCTCAAGAGCATGCAGATTTGTCCTAAGTCCATGTTTCTGTCCTGCTGGAGAGATGGAAATTTAGCTCTCAGGAAAAAGCACAGGACTAAGGTTTCATAAAATTAACAGTGATGAAAATCGAGGTAGCAGTGTTAGAAATCGATGTAGTTATCACTCCGGGAAAGCTAGATTTGTCCCCCCAAAATGAAAAGGATAATAGGAAACCCGTTGTACTCTGCAATTCCAATGCATTTGGAGTTTAGTTATGCAGGCTGCCAGAGGAAGAGAAATGAAAGTATCTGAGGCCAAAGGACATTCCAATCAGTTAAAAGGGACTTGAGGAGGGAGAGCAGCTGGGAAACTTAGTTCATCAACTGTGGCCCCACAGACTTGGACAAAACCCAGGAGCAGGTGTGCACAGTGGACAGTCAGAGGTGAACACACAACTTGCCCATCTGGCAAGGAATGGTTTCCTGTGCTGATGGTCACCATGAACTGTATCCTTTCGTAAGGTCAGACTGTCACCGCAGGAGAGTATTAAAAACCAAGGGCAAACAAGGAGCAGACAGAAGAGGACAAGAGGAAACACTGACTCAGTGGGCCCACAGCTTTGACAGTCTCCTGCTGAGAACAGAACAGACTGCTTGCTGGCTGCCAGGGATACAAGCTCCCTTCCACTGCTGACCTATGTCTACGAAACCACCGCTGGCCACAGAACACAATGTATGCCTCCTTTTGGGGTGTGTGTGTGTGCTTGTGTGTGCATGCATGTGTGCAGGTATGTATTGTATAAACAAAGGGAATACGCTTCCCTTTTAAATGCAGAAAAAATGAGCTCCTTTATTCTTTTCTCTTTACCTCCCATCCAAAACTATTTTATTTTTCTTGATTATCTCTATCCTAAAAACAGTTAAAGCTTTTGAACATTGGATGAGAATATTGGTTGAGAAGGGGAAGCATTTTTACCAGTATGGCCCATCACATAGGATTTGAGAAGTTCAGATAGGGTTGACCAGAGCTGGAATGAACAGTTCTGTCAGATGCAAATGGATCAAATTGTATATGGAGACTCTGACCTAAGGACCTCAAAAATCATGACTGTTAAATTGTGAAGAAAGGTAGGTTGGGGGAAATAGTGTGTCCTGACCATCCTGCTCAGCTGCATCCCAGTGGCAGCCTTCAGCTCCTATTGCTCTCCATTCTCTCTCTAGTTCTTCCCAGGGGAAGAGGAATGTCTAATTGGATTGGTCAGCAGTTCACTGGACCAGTCTTATTAGCATGAAGCTATTGTTCCTTAGACTTGTCACCTGGGGACCCTGTCAGAATGCTGAGTCTCACCCAAAAAGTATGGAGTGAGCACTGTACCAGAGCACTGCATTTCTAACAAGGTTTCTGGGGTGATGTCCAATCAGGGGCACAGGGGAAGAACACATTATAAAACAAGTTTTTAAAGGCAGAAAGCAAATGCTAGATTGCCTTTTGCACCCCTTACAAGGCCAGTATATGTGTTGTTGCATCCTTTGTCACTGGCCCTCAGCAAGTCACACAGGAGGTGGCAGCTGGTTGGGTAAGAGCCCAGCTCGCTCTCAGATTCTCTCAGGGCACATGGTTCTGCCCTGCAAGCACAGCAAAGAAATCAGACACCAAGGCTTGGATTTTGGAGAGATGGGAAGCAGGATGTCATGAAGATATTAAGATTATACTGCAGCCTATATCAGTTGGGGCTATTTAAATAGAAACCATTCTAGTCTAAGTAAGGCGGGGCATGGTGGCTCATGCCTGTAAGCTTCAGCCTATGAAGCGGCCAGGGCTAGGGATCGTGGTTTGAGTCCTGCCTGGGGCCTGTAGCAAGACAGTTCCAAAAAAAATAGCTGGGTGTGGTGGCATGCACCTGTAATCCCAGCTACCTGGGAAGCTGAGGCTGGGGATTGATTAAGTCTGTGGTACCCCGGGCAACGTGAGCCTACAGTTCCACAGGCAAAAATAGCGAGACCTAGTCTCAAAAAAAAAGGAAAAAGAAAGAAAGAAAAGAAAAAAACCATTCTAGTCTAAGTAGAAAGAAAACTATAGGCTGACCCAACCACTGACAGGGCTAGATGGACAAAAGTCAAAGAGGCCACTACCATTAATTATTTCACATATAACACCAAGTAGACGGTTGTCCTAAGTTGTACCAGTGAGTGCTGTGACCCTCAAGACCCTGGGGAAGTCCCACACTCCTTCATGTTCCCTTGCAGCCAAGTCGGTGATGGTCAGAGAGCTTCCTTGAGGACTTTTTTGAAGCTAGCCTTTGCTCAGGGACTGGGTTGCTGTCTCCAAAGAATCCAGGTGACTTTTTCTGTTTTAGATTCCAGATCTTGCCCCAGCACCCCTTTCTCATTGGCAGACTCCAGCCTCAACCATAAAGGGAAGAGGATTCTAGGAACTACTGCTTCTAACTTGGCTGCAACGCTGAGCCAGTTTCAGAAGGAGGTGGTGGTGATGCTGATTTGGCAAAACATAAAGTGACACACAGGCCTATGATCCTAAAATGAATCAGGTCCCCACAAAGCAGCCAATGCCATTTACCCAATATATCACATGGGACAATAATCTTATTGTTCACGATAAGTCTACACAGAGGTGTCACTTGGAAAATAGTTTGCCTCCTATTCCACTGATTAGCCAGGTTGTCTGCTAGGGGGTTTCAGCTGTGCTGCTTCTTTGAGGTCCCTAGATGACATCTTGACTTGGAACCATCTGCCCAAGATCCCAGAGAAAATATCAAGGAAAAACCGGGCCAAAGCGGAGAAGGCAGACATGCATCATTTAATGCCGCTGCTGCACCTTCTATAGACAATGTATGAGCCGGTGAGTGTCACCTCTCCAGAGAATGCTCTCCCTTGGTTACTATTATAACAACAGCAACACAAAGCTTAACAACTTCCAGCAGCTATAACAATGGCAAAGCTTAATACCTCCATTCATGTCAACGGCAGGAGTCTATGCTGAAGGGAAATGCTGGGGATTGTTCAGCCAGCATCTTTGCAGTGCTCTGACATTTAGCTGGTGACCCTGATCATAAAGCCACTACTTGGAAAGGCTGAGGTGTGGCAATTTAAAGACTGGTTTGTTCCCTGGGAAGGAGGCAGCCTATTCTGTGTGGGGGTGCTCAAATTCTTGAGCTGCAATGGCAAGAGGCAGCAGATGTTCCTTTGAAAGCCATCCGACGTCTGCAGGTTTCACTGCCAGGCAGGCTGATGTGAGCCTCTTTGAATTACTGAGTGAAGGATATCCCTCTTGCCAGTCCCTGTCCCCTGTAGGCACAGTAGAGAAGTATTACAGGCTGTCCTTACCTTGGGAATTAGCCTGCAAGACCCCGATGCTGTCATCAAACTGCATAGATTTGATGTTGAGTGACGCCAAGATGCATTCCTTGTCCTGCAGCGAAGTATCATCAATATTATTCTGATTGGCTGACAGGATAACGCACATGTCACAGAGGTTGATGTTGACGGCTCTTAAATCAGCCCGACTTAATGGTGTACCCTTTGGCATCGAGGCAGGGGGAAGAAAAGGAGAAGAAAAAGTGAGACTGAGGGTCAAGAGGGAAAGAGGGAAAAAATAAAAACAAATTAAATATTGAGCCAGGGCTTTGGGAAATTATTTAACAAGTATCTTTTTTATGCCTTGACATTAAGCTGGCCTAACTACATTCAAGGGAATAAGAGCTGTGTGCTAATCTAAAGGGTAGTTGGTGCTGATGGCAGCATTTTAGCCTTGCTCTCAATACTCAATCAAGCTATTACTAACAAACGAGGGAGAGGAATAATACCAGGGTTCTACATTTCCTTACTGCCTGGAAATTGTCTTGATTTGAGTTAACTGTCCTGTGGCAACCTCTGGCTTTCAGAAAGTAACAAGAGGGTGGGTTTCCGATGCCTGTTTATTTAATGGCAGGTCACTTCTGTCTCGGGCAAAAGATAGCAGCTCCGAGGAGAATTTCCAAGGCAGTCAAGGGGAAATAGTCAGTGAGCATGGTGTGATGAGGAGGGGCTGAAAGCTGTGCTCAATTTGGAGGCTGTGGGAGGGAAAGGAATTAAAGCGCATCTAGCAAAGAGGAGATGGAAAGGAGTGATGCTTCAGGTCATATAATTTTATTGCATATTTCAGCAATGGGAAAAAAAAAGGGAATTGCCTAATTGTCCAAAAAACACTGGGATGGTTAAACACACCATTGGACATATAGACAACAGAAGTCAATGTAGCCGGTAAAAAGACTGAGACAACTTTCCACACCAGTATCACCTGGGAAGGGTTCCCTCAGCTAGAGGGGAGTTGAAAAAGGCAAAACAAAAATAAGTTCTAGACAATTCTCAAACTGGGATTTCATTTATGGTAAAAGAAACCCACAAAATAAAACTACATATTTATGAAGGTATTTATAAATATACATACATTCAGAGAGAAAGCTCAGGAAAAATACACACTAAACTAATAACAGTAATTACCTCTGGGGAGGGGGAATAATATTGGGGGTGAAGGGAAGGCTTGTTTTTGACTTTATATACTTCTGTATTATTTGAATATTTTATAAACAAGAACATATTTGTATATTAGTGGTGTAATTAAAAATAAATAAGCCAGTAAACAGATTTGTTTTTTAAATTATATAACAATGAAAAAAAAAAAAACATGGAAAAAACCAGATCAAGGAGGTAAAGACAGAGGACCCTGGGATGAAACTGCAGATAAATAGAGGGTTGTTTTGGGGGTGGCTCCTGCCCCCAACACCCTAAGTGCAGAAATGCTCAGGCCAGCACATGTCCAGGCCCCCAAGGAGTGTATCATTCTTCTGGAGTTTGCATGAAGCCAGTCACTAGCCTCCTTGATCCTCCATCTTGTTCTGCCAGCATGGTGAATAGCAAATTGAGTTTGCATGGAGACTTGAGTTGCCTCCTCCTCCCTGTGTAGGGAGATAATCTGCCATTGCCATTTAACTCTGGATGCCTTCCCCTGTTCTCATTCCTGGAAATGGGACACAGCTGCCGAGATGGAAGAATCAACTCTCCTTTACGACTCAGTGAGAGTCATACTGTTAGTCTCAGCCCCCAAGATTTTGCTAATACAGAAAAAGAGGGAGCTAGTGCTATGGGGCTGGGGAGCTACTAGCTCCATGCTCTATAACAGAATCTTTAGAGATAAAGCAAAGAAGCCTTCCTTTTCTGGGACCTCTTGATATAAAATAAGTCTGACCAACCTCCTGAATCACTTTACCAGTGCATAAGTCTCAATTGTCTACATCCATATTATTTTAATTTTCACCTCATAAGAAATATGGAGTAATTGTGATATAAGACAATCCTTGGGCTGTTGTATCCACATGATTTCAAAATCCAAGCGATATAAATGACCTGGAGAGGAACACCTTCTGACTTGATGAGCTGGTCCTATACATGAACCTAAAAGCATATTTTGTTTTGATGCCTGTGTTCATGGGTGCTAAAATTAGAGGGTTTGAAAGGGATCTGCATAGGTGATAGCTCACTCATATCTATGAAGCCAGATGAGTGGATATGGACAGGCACATGCTAAAGGAAACACAAACATATACACAAATACACACACATGCACTCACATACCCCAGCAAGATAATAAGCTCTTTACAAAATACTTTTAGACACAAGTCATGTGTTTCCATGAGACCATGAAGAATACATGTAGGAAGATAGTCATGGAAATTTATAGTTAAATCTGTCACATATGAAATAAGCAAGGCCTATATCTGCTTCTATGTGTTTGACTGTTTTATCCATAGGTGATTACTGCAACTACATGCATTTTATACATCAGTGAATTTTTGGCACAATATCCAAAGGGTAACTATTTATACTTTTCTCACTTTAAATATTTATTGGATACCTACTGTATCAGCTGAGGACAAGAGGAGGATACCTACAGCAAGATTCTTATGAGTTCTTACTTAATTACATTAGTTGACTTTTTCCTCCCATTTATGAGGCTCTAAAATCTGAGGTTCTAAAAGCATACAATGGTTTTTTCAGATCCAGATGTCGGAAAAAGCACTGAAACCTCTTGACATGTAGTAGCAAATCCATGTTCCTCACTTTCAGAAAGGTGAATATCCAAAAAAGAAAGTTCAGAGAATATGTAATATTTGCATAGATGGGGAACAATATCAAATATTGAAATGCACAACACAACATTGAAAGTTTAAGAAAGATAAATTGATTAATGTTTAAGAACTTGTTGATTACATGATTCTCATGTAACACAGGTCCTCACACTAAATTATGGGTCATTCAATTGTTCCTTTTGGTTATGGGCCCTAGTATTTCATAGTCAGGAATAGCACATACATACGTGCACACACACATTCATGAAAACATTGCTGGACTTAAATGAAGGGAAAGTAGCAGCTAGCTAACAAAGGGGGTTGGCCACCTGTTATGTAGAAATGAAAAATAAATAACTTTGTAATGCTGATGAATCCATTTAGTTAAAAATAGACATTCAATCAAGATGTGCCCTAAGCAGTATTAATGCCATAAAAAAATGGTGTAAATTCTGCTAATCAGCATCAGAATATCATAAAGTATTAGACTTGCATATACAAGAGAGAATGTTTAGACACTGATATGGTTAATACTGGTTAAATTTTATGCCTGAAAAATGACTGAACTTGTCTGCTAATTCCTTTTAATAAGGTCTCCCAGGGTTTGGATTTTCCTAGACAGGGCACAGGAGAAGGCATGAGTCCTCAGGCCCATAACCAGATGAAGAAGCAGAGACTTGATCAAAGCTACAACTATCATATCCAGTTGGGATTTTCTTTTGTGGATGAAAAGAAGAAAAACAGCATCAATAATGTGACCTTGGACTTACAGGCAATATGGACACTTTGGGGAAGTTATGAAGTGTCTCCCATTCTCGCTTGAGGTACTCAATGGAGCCCACAAACACGATGTGCTTGAGCTCATGGTAATGAAAGTTGCTGGCACGGAGTGGCATCACCAGATTCCGGAGGCCAATCAGGGCTGAGCTGACATCACCAAAGATACAAACCACAACGTGCCCACTCAGGACCGTCATGGCGGCCTCACTTCGGGTCTGCAAGAAACAAAGGAGTGGGAACATTAGGGAGAGGACCCCACAGGTTGGTGGTAAGGACTAGACAATTATTTATGTTAAGGAGAGTACACATTTGTTAAATGTTTACATGAGTTATCATATGCTATCAGTTTTGATTCATCAGTTTTATAGATATACCACATGTGTTTATAATTGAATATATGTGTAGATATTGACATAGTAAATATATATAAACACGTCTACAATACCACTACCTTTTTAACAAAATATCATAAAAAGATATGCCATATATATGAGCAGGAGAGCTTCAGTAATGATTCCTAGAAGGAAATACTTTTATATGACTTGAAATAATAATATTTAAGTTATTTAGAAAGGATAGCTTTAGTTTTCACTAAATTGTGGATAAAATGAGTGGTAAATGAGTTGTTATTTCTGTCTCTCTTGCTGAGATGATAAAATGATCATATTCTATGTTAGTACTACCTCAAGAAATTTGATTTTGAGTTCCAGACACATCAGTGAGATGTCATGGTGTATTATACATCAGGAAGTACTAGTATCAGTGAAAACAAAGCATCCCAAGTCGGGGGCAGATGAGGTATGATCTGTGGACCAAATCTGGTCTTTCTTCTTGCCCTTATATGGCTAGTGTGCTAAGATCAGTTTGTATAATTCTTAAATGGTTAAAATAAACAAAAAGAAACTATTTCACACTTCATGAAAATTTGTTTTACATGAAATTCAAATTCCAATAAAACATTATTGCAACACATTCTTATTTATATCTGATCTATAGCTGCTTTTACACTACAATGACAGATTTGATTGGTTTTGACACAGGCCTTATGAACAGCAAAATCTGAATTATTTATTATATGATCCTTATCAGAAAGTTTGCTAACTCCTATCTGTGCACTGCTCCCTGGGGGTTTCCAGTCCACCTTGAATCAGTTATCAGAGGAAGACTCCCAATAACTAAAAGCACCAAGAGATCGATCAGCAAGAGCAACAAACCCATCTCTTCCCCTACAAAGGAGACAAATCAAAGAATAAAGTTGCCCCAGTTAAAGGAAGATCTAGGGTTCCCAGTGCAAAGTAAGTGAGTTAGTTGGGCTTTTTCCTCCATCAGCCTCTATACCCAGCACCTGTGGTATTGCATCTTCCCCATGATCATGCGATTCAGTGTGTGTTCACATGTGTAAGTGTGCACACCTGGACCTGGGAGAGAGTGCGGGAGAGGGGAAGAGGGACAGGGAGCATGAGTATAGGACAGCATGAGCACAAGATGAGAGAACATGAGAGAACACCAGAGAGAGAACCCAAAGAAAAAACATGAAAAGTCCTGAGGGGCTGGGGAACTGGGGGCTCACCTGCCTCTCAGCCCACCCCCACCCCACAGCTGTAGCCCTGCCTTGCCATGCCTGATGTGTCTATGTAACTACTAGAACCCATAAAGAGGCTACACAGGTTGGTGACCCAGTGCACTACCACTGGAAATAAGGATTGGTCACAGCACACCAGGAAATGCACATCCTTAGTCATTGCTGGTCTTTTTGCTTCCTGTTAGTGAAAAGAACAACACAAAGAGGCCAGTTGAGGGCCTTTGTCTACCCCTGTCATCAGCTCCCAGCTTGCCTCCCTTCCTCCCTGTCTACCCACTGCATGCCTGAATGACCCCAGATGGCTTGTAATGCTTTGGGGGAGGCATATTAATGTCCATTGTACATATCAAACTCTGCTCAATTTAATCCCTAGAATTGACCAGTGTATTGATTGTTTAAATGCCAATATTGCAATTCACGACAATGTCAAAGTTATTACAGTAACCCCCAAGGAAAGGAAGAATCTTGCTTTCACTCCTGGATCGTTAGAATAAAGCAGACTGTCACCATTATTGGTTTCCCTCTGCAGCAGTGCAGGGACACTCAGACTTGGGTGATAAGAAATACCTTACAAACTGTGGCCACGAAGGACCCATTGGGGAGTCACAACTCACATCACCACCTCATGAAGACCTGGAGTTAGTGCTGGTGGGCACATAGAAGTGTGAATAGCTGGATACTACCAGCAAAGGGTCAACCAGTTTGTATGGTGCTGTGATGAGGTTACTAATTATTTTTAATTAGCCAGATTCCTCTGGGAAGCTGTCTTCCTTTGACACATCTGAGGAATACAAACTAGGGCAAGAGAAGGGGCTGGAAATGTAGAGTAGGGAGGTGGGAAAGGTCCCAGGTAGCACAGTGGCCAAGGCACAGATACCAAATCTTGGAGTTAGATTTTCGATTAAAGCAGCAATGTTTAGACAACCACAGCAACATCATATGGATAACCTTGTAAAGATCCCAATTCCTGGACCTTAGATGAGAAAGTCTGAGTCTAGCAGGTTTAAGACATACTAGAGTAGTCATTCATGTGTACAGCTTGTGTTCACTCTACATCCTTCAATGCCAAGCTGAACCTCAGTGACCTTAACTGCTTCTATGTACAACCTAATTCAGTTCAATCAGACTCCCCTGAAAGGTGTATGGACTACAGATCAGCCCTTCTCCCCTACACTTAGTGCCTCATCACTCTTAGCTCTCAATATACTATTTTGTCTGTGGCTATACCTCCTGCAAGCACCTGTATATTAATCTGCAAGCACAAGTATATTGATCAATATACTATTTCATGTTCACATTTTATATCTCCTCTCAAGTTAGATGATCATTTCCTCAAGTTTGAGACATTTATGGTTTATATTCCCCAAAATGGTCTGTGTCCTATACCCAGAAACTGCTCACAATTCCAGAGCATCTTCACAGAGTTGGTTTCTCTAGTTAGTCTCTTCTCAGCTCTAACATGACTTTTGGAAAGGGTTTATTGAGCCACGCTATCTAGATAGCACCTCCCCTTCCTTTTCAAGCATGGCCCCACTTATTTTTTTCATGGCCCACAGCCAATATCTGAAATGCTATCACACATGCTTTTGCTACATCTAGTTCTTCTCTTTCTCCCCACTACAAGAGTTCGATGTGAGCAGCCATTCCCAGGAGTTGTACCCCTAACAATGAGAACAGCTCCTAGCACATAAAAGATTTCTTAGATGTTTTGTTTAAGGATCTCATTTTTCAATGAGAGAGGTAATAACTAGTGTCCATAAACTAATAAACTCCTCAATGCTCAAATGCAAGCCATTAAAATCCTAGATCCCAGCTACGGCCCATGCCTTTAACCTACCACAGGTGAGTATGGTCAGACTGAGTTCAAAAGACCGGGCAAAAGTGCAGGGGATGCAAATCAGAATGTAAACACATGAGCAGCTTTGGAATTAGAACTAGCTGCAGTCCCGGTAAGTTGGAGAACAGCTCTTTCCTGAGAATTATGACTTTCTGTGGTTTTGTCTGCAGCTTTCACACTGCTGAGATACCTTCTAGCACACTGCTGTTAGTTTTCAATGCTCAATTACAATTAGATTTAGAAAACACACACATCTTCAGATCAAACCAGGGAAAACTCCAATGGATTAGAGTACAAAAATCATTCTGAGGAACTGGACAACTCCTTTTTTAGGAAGGGTGGCCATGACATCAGAAGTGATTAGGATTTTCTTGGCTGACATAAAGGAACAGGCTGCAGCAATCTGGGGATTAGAGGCACCAGCAAGAAAGAAACCTTCCATCTGACCTTCCTGATTATTAATCCATTTTTCATGGATTAGCAAGACAATAAACTGGAGGAAAGCCGATGTAGGCATTAAAACCTAAAGCCCTTACTAGGACAACTCTACAGGGCAGAATGGCTCATTATCTGTGCTGGCATTCCTGAGAAGCCCACTGCAGCTACGGAAATGAACCAACCCCAGACAGAGCCCCTGGTGAACCCACATGGCTCACCCCTGTCACCACCAGTGAATGTGTAGTGCCTGTATCGTGTACTATGAAGAATCACAAATAAGGTAACATTCATGTAAAGAGGTGTGAGCCTGTACCTCAAATGTATACCAACATTACTTCCATAAAAATATGCAATTATTAAAATTAAATTTAAATAAATAAAATAGAAGCTTGTGAGAATGAAAAAATATGTGACCTCGGAGAATATAAGATATTGTTATAAATAAATAATAGAGTTAGCATTCAGATTTCTTTACCGCATTTAATAATAAGAAGTAACTTTGTTGAGTCATATGTTGGGTTTTAATCTAAGCTAAACCTTGTGAGTTAGGATCATTCTCAGCTCATCTTCCAACAAATAAGAGAAATGAAATATAGATGCGAGGTGACTTATTCCCAAAGCCACACAGGTAGCAAATGATATAGCAGGCTCATTCTCAAGGCACACCACTGGGATAAGTTAATCCCTCCAGGGAGCCTGGCACACAGAGCCAGCACTGCTTACTCTAATGGACTGATACCTATTTAGAGGCTGAAATTTCTATTCTTGGCTCACATATTGATAAGAATTTTAGCTATTTTAATATGTCCCAAATGCAAATCATCACAAATAATCAGGACCAGAGTTGTAGTATCCCAACCATTTCATAAGGAAAACTCCCTCCATTGCAAATGTAGTTTGGGGCAAAAGTGGACATCTCTCTCCCATGGGCCCACACTTACCAGGATGACCTTCTCTATCTCCTTGGGTGCGCACCAGTGAAACATCCCTGTAGAGTCGTATTTCTTCACGTTGGAATCCATGTTGTCAATCTGGTCATTGCCAGGAATTAACAAGGGGTCATGCCTGGAGAGAAAAGGACAGGATGCCTAGTAGAAAATGTGATAAAAAGTGCCCCTTGAGTTTGGGAGGAGACGAAGGGTCACAGTGAGTGTCACTGAAGGCCGTTCATTCCTTGCAGAAGCCACCCTTTGAAAGACACAGTCCCAAACCACCACCAACTTGGAAGTGCAGTTGATCACTGTCAAGTCATAATTGCACATTTTCTCCTCTTATCCTTTGTCTGAAATGGCCTTCATATATCTTGTGGTTTTAACCTTTCTTTTTTGGGTGTTTCACCCTCCTGTCATTTTACCAGCTAGTCAATCACTTCAATGAGTGTGTGTGTGTGTGTGCATGTATGTAGGTGTATGTGTGCATGTGTGCATCCACACTCCCCAAAGAGTTGTTATTAGCATTGGCAATGAAGAGGAAGGAATAGGAATAGAGCTTCATGCTGACTGACTGGCATGAGGATGGAAAGCCAATTACTCGCTCTTTCTGACTACAACTTCTGACGTGGTGCTCTTCGCAGTAAAAGCTTTAACAGGCTGCACTTTAAATATTTTAGCAATTTGCCCAATCAGATTTTGCTCTTCCCGGCTGAAGCCCTTTAAAGATTCAGCAGCATGTCACTTCAGAGCAGATTGACTACCAAATGCCCACATCTGGAATACATGATTTCAATACTAAACAACACCCTCTTTTCCTGCCTTGACAACTGTATTTGCACTAACTGTCCAAGGACGGTCTCCCCCACCCCCACCTTCACCTCCCAACGGCAACATTTGGATGAGAGCTTCCAGCTCAGATACATCTTAATAAACTTGTCTGAAATTCTCGGGGCTACATTCACCCTCTCTTGTCTTGTTTACCAATGGAAAAGGAAATGGCTTCTACCAAGCCTTCCCCTCCAGTGGGCTGGTAGAGCCTCATTGACAACCGAAGTATTGCAGTATTATCAGGCAGATCTAACAAAACTTCCAGCATAAAAAATAGGTTCTTGCATCTTGGGTCATATCATCATCCTGATTTTTATCTTTGATGTGGTATTGTGCCTAACTTGGGGGACATTATTTGACTTAGACATAACACTGATGGCATATAATTAGGTCAGTGTCCCAGGCGTATTATTTATCCAGTCAGCAGAACTATCTTCCTTGAATAGTATGGTCAATTTAAGACAGAAAATGCAAATAGGTTGAAATTCTGAAAATTTCATAATAAAGTGACTTTACCTTTTTAAAGGACCTTTTTCAAGCATCAAAGAGGGAACTTTAGTTTTTAGTATTTCTCCCTCTGACATTTCTCATCCATATGTTCAAAATACAGAGAAAGGGACAGCAATCCCGCCTGTATGGTCCATAGACCTAGAATTAAGCTTTTGAGATATCTGCATAGTCCCACGAATTTGCTCTCCACCCTCATGTAAGGTGGGAAAACTTCTGCTGTATCTATTCCTGAGGTTTTGCCTTTAGTCTACACTGAAAAACAAAGACAAAATGAGGCAAAAATGCAAAGTCATGTTCAATGAACATATTAGATTGTTATAGGACCTGTACAATTGCCCTTAAAAGAACAATTCACTTTGGAATAGTATCTCGGAGGCAGGGTTGTTGGGAGGTGTTAAGCTGCTGTAAAATACCAGACCACCTTTCAAATATTGAACTTGGTCCAAAATACTAAAATAAGAAGATGGTAGCTGAGTTGGTCACAAATCAGGTCAAGAATAATTTTTTAATTACTTTTGCTTTAAAGACTATAATTATTCTATGGCTATCCACTAAAGATGGACAAAATTCATCACAAGGAAGAGGACTGAAAAAAGGAGCAGAACTCTTTCCAGCCTTGGATAAACATGCTTTAGGACCTTAATCAGTTTGCCCAGAAGATAGTTTCACTATCTCTTGCCCTATTTATTGGCTGGAGGGGAAGTATTATCTCAAGGTGTGAAACCTGCCCTTAATTCATTCAGGATGTAAAAGACAGTAGGAGGCATTCATATAACATTAGTAAGCAAGAAAATGATCTAGGAAGATGACCAAAATTCCTTCAGAAAATACATACCTTGGAAGAGAAGACAATTTTGTTTCCTATTTTCTGAATAAGAGCCATTGTTTGGTAACAATGGTTTTCAACCCTCTTACAGTGAATGTTAAGAAAGTAAATAATCCTGATAACTGATCATCCCTCAAAGAGAAGAAAAAACTGATTTTTAATATCAAGCCTCATTATGTAGGGTGGAAACTTGGAGAAACCAACCATGATTTGCACTGGGACATGCAGAAGTTTTCAGGCAGTTTCACTGGCTACCAGACTACATACACTCTGTGCTCACCACAAGTCTCTCAATCTGGCTTGGATAGTTTAAATATAAGACATCCAGGACTTTCCCTAAAGAGTTGGACCTGAAAGTCATCAAAAATCTCCTTGAATAAAAACATGTCCTTCTCTTACCAGCCAAGGTACCTAGATTTCCAACTTTGGCTTCTTTAATCAGTAAAGTAACCAATAAACATAAAGCCCCTCTTCTGAATGCAGACATGGAGGACACAGTAATGACTATGACACAGTCTTTAGTCAGAGAGGATATCATAGAGTAAGAGAGAGGAAATATCAACCAATAGTTTTGAAAGTGTTAGAGTAAAATAAAGTGCAAGGGAGTATGAGAAAACTGAGACAGACACAGTTAATTGCCTGGTATTTGAGCAACCCCAAAGAGACTTTGTACAGACAGTAAGATTTTATCTGAGCCATGAACAATGAGGAAGAACCTCAGCATATTTTAGTGTTGGCCCACTTAAAATGTACTCAGAAAATTGGACTCCAAAAGAAAGGAGCCAAAGAATGGCACCCAAAGCCCTGTTGGCAATGTGAGCTATGGCACTGTACCAGCAGAGATATGGAAGACTCAGACCAGACACACAGCTGTCCTGAGACAGAAGTGGCATGCAAGTAGAAGATGGATTCAATTGATTGAGTATGACTGATTGGAAGCAGACTAGGAATGATGCTTGGGATTTAGATAGAAGGAAAATCAAGTTTCCAAAAAGGAAGAATGTTATAAAAATGGAAAATTTTTCAAAAATGAAATGTCTTATTTCCCAAGGCAATAGATTTCTCTTTATTTGAGACATTCCAGAAGATCTGTGGATACAGAAGAGATTTGGTTATAAATGGGGGGTAAGCCTAGAAGACCTTCATGATTTGAAGCACTGTGCTCTCAGTGGGGATAGAGGTGACTAAAAGGATTTTGGAAATACTGACCACTTTTGGATATCAAAAGGTCAAAGGACCCTGAGTAAATGAAGAATAACTGCTGGTGGAACAATGGTGGGAGTTAAGCAATGTTGAAGATTGAATAAGACATAGTTCCATTAAGGGCTAGAACTGTTTCTTATTCACTGAGTTTCACTGTCTGGAAGGAGACTTGGACTGATTCATTCCAGCAAGATGAAAGTGTAACTACTTTTGGCCACACAGGACACATTTCTTTACCATATCTGCTCCTGTAGTGATTTCAAATGCTTT
The DNA here is from genome assembly GCA_004024945.1 of Uropsilus gracilis. Classification (NCBI taxonomy): domain Eukaryota; kingdom Metazoa; phylum Chordata; class Mammalia; order Eulipotyphla; family Talpidae; genus Uropsilus; species Uropsilus gracilis. The sequence continues at coordinate 83,309 of PVHY01003138.1, read as the reverse complement.
GGGTTGCCTTACCCTGCTGAGAGATTTCTGACATAGGTGAAAAGTGAAGAGACAGTTGTCCACAGTAACTTCTGCTTCTAAATTAAGGTTTAAGGAATTTACATTCATGTAAGAAAACCCAAGAATTTGCCACAAAGCACAATTACCAGCATTGCTATGATCATGGGAGGCCCAGAAGAGCAATCAGGCCGTATTCTAGACACACAAGGAGGATCTTCAGAAACCTGAAGAAAGCATTCCAACATCTTTGGTTTACAAAATGACAAAGAGACCCACTTCCACATGTGCTCAGACAGTTCCTCAAATAGCTCTTTGAGGACCAGTTCTAAATACTTGTCTTTCTCACCTCAATTACTTGATGCATTTCCTCAAATCATAAAGTAATTCCAACTTTCTTAAACAGCATCATAATTAATTAAAGACCTCCTTGTCATGTAGTACTGAGTTGATGTACACACATTATTTTAGGGTCACTGAAACTCTATTAATGAGTGAGAAACATCTGCTATGTAGTTATCATGGGCTAAGCTGCATCCATTCCAAAGTCTGTAACTGTATTTTGAAACATGATCTTTAACAGTTAATCACGTCAAAATGAGGCCATCAAGGTAGGACCTAGTCCATATGACCAGTGTGTGCAGAAGAGAAACGTTGTAAAGGCATATGGAGAAGACAGCTGTCTATAAGCAAGGAGAGAGGTCTGAACCGAACCCCTGTGACCTGAGAGGGAACTAACCCTGCCAACAACTGAGCCTGAACTACCAGCCTACAGAACTGCGACAAAATAAATTTCTGTTGTCTAGGACATTCAGTCTGTGAAACCTTGTTACTAAAGCCCTAGAAAACTAATACAAGAGGACACCTGGAAGAAACAAAGGCTGTTTGCATCAAATACTGCTTCATTGAATACCCAGCTTCCCTTCTTGCACCATCCATCTCCACTGCTCATTTAAGGGGCAAATCATTGCTGCTATTGCTGCTACTACTATTGCTATTACTACTGCTACTGCTGCTGCTATTACTATTAATTGGAACTATGTGGAATTATACCAGAAATACACACTATCTTAAGTTAAGAGTTTGGGCCAATGGTCTTCCCCTCTCCTATACAGCCCTGCCCCCCGTAGCACATGCACATAATTAGATCTCCTATGCAGAAAGGGAACTACTTCTCCCTGGTCTTTAACCTATACCCACTTTTGAGAATCAGTGTGGCAGTTTAACTCACAGAAAAGAGGAAGTTTCTACACCAACCAGTTAATATGTTCAGATGAACCAAGAGTGGATTTCTAAAGGGAAGTACCTGATGACAGTGGACACTAGTGAGGGCAGAAAGCCACCCATTTCCTTTGTGACAAAATAGTCTTATGTTTAAGTGCACTGGCTCCAGCACCAAAATATCTATCTTCATGTCTCAATTCATCACTTCTTGTTACACTGGGTACATTACCTGTGTTTCTTCACTGGTAAAATAGGAGAGTGAGTATTGTCATTATTTATTTATTTATTTATTTATTTATTTATTTATTTATTTATTTATTTATTTATTTATTTATTTATTTTTTTGAGACTAGGTCTCACTATTTTTGCCTGTGGAATCGCAGGCTGTCATTGCCTGGTGTACCCCAGACTCAAGCAATCCCCAGCCTCAGCTTCCCAGGTAGCTGGGATTACAGGCGGGCACCACCACGCCCAGCTATTTTTTTGGAACTAGGTCTCACTACGGGCCCCAGGCGGGACTCGAACCACGATTCCTAGCCCCGGCTGCTTCATAGGCTGAAGCTTACAAGCACGAGTCACCGTGCCCGGAGGGTATTGTCATTATTTATTGGAATCAGTTTAGAGATTACATGAGTAAAGACATGTCATGCACTTGCCATAGACCTAGATACAGAACATGCCTCAACAAGTGTTATTGTGTGTTATTATTGTTTACATTTTGTATAGACCCCATTCATATAGTTGGAGCTTATATAATGATGAAAGAAAACAAGAAATACAGAGTAGTTCTGTGATAAAGATGTAGAACTGTTACTATTACTTCTACTACTATACTACCGCTACTACTACTAATATTACTACTGCTGCCACTGTTACTGCCACTATTACTGCTATTGGTGCTACTATTATTACTACTGTTTCTATTAATATCACTATTACTACAGCTGCTATTATCCACTACTATTACTAAAATTACTCAGCTACTGCTATTATTACTGCTGCTACTGGTATTACTGACAGTGTTACTGCTTCTATTGCTGCTACTGCTACTATTACTACTAGTAGTAGTACTACTGCAATGGATAGATAACATGAGTTGGATCCATAGAGATGTTGCTGTACTAAGACTTTATGTTTTATGAAATATTCATCACAATATCGCTTGCAGGTAACTTCTGTGATTGTTATCCATTTGTGCAGATGGGAGGTAATACACAAGTAATGGGGCTGAAGTGGCACAGTTAATGAGAGAAGACACAGAGCTTGTGAACAGAGAAGTCACCTCAACTAAAAGTCACCACCCACTTGGAGGAGGCAACTGGATGTCCATTGCTTGTTGTTCTGTCCTGAGTCACAGTTCCCTAAGCTGCAAACACATGGACCAGCATCACAGGCAGTTATGAAATGCAACTTATGCAAATAATCAGTAGAAAATGAGACCATGAGTCCTAGTCAGGACAAGGTATAAGGAGAGTTCAACAATCAATTAATGCTAGGTGAGATTTTGCCATATCCCAATCTCTGAAGGTTCCATTTAGGAATACCCACATTTTTATAACAACCAAGGAGCCCCAGTGAGTTAAATTTTTTCATATCTGTACTTCTTGAATCTCAGCTCACACCTCCAAAGTCCACAGCTAGAAATTAAGCATGCTTGACTTCAAATAAAGCATAGAAGATTGCTGTTTTGAGGGTTTACAGAGCAAGGAATGCCACATGCCATCAATTAATCTCAGGAAGTGAACTAAATGCCCTGCTATAGCATAAACACAGAAAGTTTGCCTTAAAGACAATTGCCTAAAGCAAAACACAAATCCCTTTTCTAGCAAACCTGCTGTGAGGAAACTGGATTCTACTTTAAAGAGCACAGTTCCCCTCACTCCCCTCACAGGCAAATCCCAGCTCTTTCTGGCTCTGAGTTCAACACTGGACTCCAGAAATTTACATTAAAGTACAAGCAAGTAAACCAACAAAAATAAAGTTAGGAAAGAGGAAATTTTTTTTAAGATGGCTTTCAAATTGTATTTGTATTTCCTTCTTGAATTTCAGAACCTTACTACTCATCACAAGATAAAGCTTATCCTGTCCTTATAGGTATGTCATTTAGATTGGGGCTAGCCTTGCAGTGGTGAGTCTGGGGAAAGGAGCCTTGATAAAATGACTTGAATTTCTTATCCTTATGTAGACCTTGCTTCTTGGCAAATACTTATTCTGAGTATCTCTTGTGTCATGCACTATAGCAAGGCTGTGGAGACATCTATGATTCCTCACATTTTATCTCAAATGTCCTGTTGACACTGTCCTCCCCCAATAACTACAGAGATATTTTTCCTTCCTGAGAGTTCCTAAGATATGACCCTTTAGTGACCCCGAAGGAAGCTCTTTCAGAGATAATAATTTGCATGCCTGCCTTATCCATTAGAAGGCAAATTTTTTGCAGTCAGGGAACCCTATTTTACAATTTGATGTATTTCAGAATCCCCAGAGGCCATCAAAAAATTACCAACTGCTAAGATAAACTGGTGAATTGTGTCTAGAACATGGTGAAATTCAACCAGCCAGCAGACATTCATAGGACTTCTATAGAGACCAGAAAATGTGTTCAGTGAGAGCTCATTTACCTTTGATACCCTACAACAAGTTGCTTTGGGAACAACCAAGGCTTTTGCATTTACTTTCACTTTACAGGCACTGGATCTGAAAGGAGACTGAAATATGTCACCAACCACTCATACTACCTGGAGTGACCCTGGAGTCAGCGGCTATAACTAAGCAGCAGGGAGGACTTACATTTAATGGTAGTCAAAACAGATGTTCTTAATTAAGCAACTATTTAGTGCTCAATGTCATCTGAACATTTCTGCAACTAGGGGCCCTATCATGTCAAGCTTCTCTCCTGATGTGATTCATGTAAACAACAGTTCTCAAAAGACCAGCTGCATCAGCATCACTGAGGAGTTTAAGATAAACATCCATGATAAAGCCTAGCCCAGGCCTACTGCACCCAGTTGTTTTAGTGAGTTACTCTTAGTGATTCTGATGCTGCTAATGTTAGAGAACCACTGCTCTAAAGTTTCACCCTAGTGGAGAAGCTATGGTTTGAGTGACAAAGTTAGCAACTCTTTGCAACACACAGACTGGAAGATTATAATCCTGTTTGGTGAAGACAGGACTCAAGTGAAGCAAAGTGAAGGCCTTAGGTATAAAATATGAGGAGACGCCATGCATGCCTCTCTCTGGCCCTACTGGTCAACTGGAAGGAACAGGACTAGAGATAAATGTACATCCAGCTGCCCACCCTACTCTCCATTATGTTGATACTTGATGGGTATTTCTTTCCTGGATGCTGCATTGACCAACTATTTCCAGATATCAAAAAGCAAATAAACTTTAAGAAAACTAAAGACTAATAGCCATAAAGTATAATACTTATAATTCAGCTTTCTACTTTCTCTCCTCTCTTCTTCTGCTTCATAATATAAGAATCAAATCCTTAACAGCAATATTGAAGAATGTCTGACCACGTGAGTGAGTTTCCCCAGAAAATTGAAGGGGGTCTCAGGTGGTTTCCCCTAAATGGCACATGCTGTGCTTAGTACCAACTATATCTACCTCATTCTGAAATGCATTTCACTTCTAGATGAGTACTCTTTCCTACTACTATATAAGGATTCTTCCCTGTACACTTGGCTCCTGCCAGCTCACCCTTCCATCTTGCCTCCACCTTTGTAGAATGATCATTTCTCTTGAAATGTAGCTGTCCACCACTCCTACTCCCATTTCCCACAAGGTCATACTGGAGTCATCTTGACAAAACCTTCAGGCTAGGATATAGTCACTCTGGCAAAACATGTCCCTTTTAACTTCCTGCATCTTTCCAGTTACATCTCCCCTTGCCCAACAAGTAAATAGTCAAGCATAGTAGCCACCTAATACGTCATCTCTTGTTAGGCAGTTACCATCCTCAGAGGAAGAAGGAAATTACTGCCTTTGTGTTTGGGGGGTAAGAGAGGGATTTCTGACATCGTCTTCAGTCCTTCAGGAGGGTGTACAAGATGCTCTTGAAATGCAAGGACAGAATAATGACCCTCTGCTGAGCATGGAACTTATTGGGGACCTCTGTTAAGTTCACCCATAGCCTTGGTTTGACGATGCCCACTGTTTCTCCAGTCCCATGGGGGCTTGTCATTTGCTATTTGTGCATGAAGGTTGAATTTACTTAGCTGAGCTGCCTTGCCTTCTTTGGCTCTGTCCAGTATAGGTGCAGTGGAATTATGTGTGGCATTCTGCCCCTGATTCTGATGGGGCTCTAGCTTTTTTGCCATTTTCCATATTAAAACCTTTCAAGCTGGTGGTTCTAATAAAACCACCCCATGGAAGGCATGAGTGAAAAGAGAGGGAATGAAGCTTAACAAGCAAATGAGTTTATTTCACTTAATGATCAATGCCCAAAAGGATAATCTGCTTTCCCCAAATCATATTTTCTTCCCATTCAGAAAATTAATTATTTAATATTCCCTGGATCTCCTGACATGAAGCTTCCCTCAAAACATTCAAATATCTTTATTTCTGGTGTTGTCAGTTATCCAAGCTGGCCCAGCGAGGGCTATCTCTAGATTAAATTGTCACCTGATAAATCCTACATACATCCTCAAGGAGGGCCCAAGCTTGTCTGTTACTCCAAGTCTCCAAGCACCCCAAGAAGGAGATGCACCATCAGCTACGGAATGCTGTGTGCCTAATCCATTTCTGATCTATTACTCTGCAGCAGATCCTGATTAGCTTGGCACCCAAGGACCTTGCTAGAGGGTAGGGTTCGTCTCATCTCTTCACACATGTAACAGGTCTTGGGAAGGTGTTGCTGGAAGATTCTAAACCCTTCCTTCCTGCCACCAGTGATTAGCCCCAAACACAAGTTGTGGCACTATCCCCTCAAAGACCTGCAAGCCCATGACAGAAAATCTTCCAATACTAGGTCCCAGAATACTGTCATCAATTCAACAAAGCTTTGCCACTCTCAGAAGCCCCACCTGTAGCCACACAGCATTAATGACTGAATTCTAGCATTCCTCCCTCTTTCTTCCATTGAGCAGAAATGATGAAGTAGGTTACAATGGGGCATTTGAGCTAAATTCCTTAGGTTCAAATCTTCCTAATCTGAAAGTCTAGATTTACTAAACTTTGCACTTCTATAACTCAGTTTCCTTATCTGTAAAATGGGCAAGAAAGAAATACCCAAGAAACTCTTAGAAAAACTGTTAGTTGTACTTAGAAATCAATAAGCTCACAGGCCCAATGCTCTTGAATGATGCCCAGCATCTGGTAAACCATGAACAAGAGTGGATAATAGTATAAGTAGGGAATTCACCTTATTATACAGGACTATGCTAAATGAAACCTTAGAAATCAAGCTCATCTCCTCTACCAGAAGTCAGCCCACTTCCCTCTGTTTCCTCAAACATGCCAGTGGATGTTCAAGCCACTTCAGCTCCATTTGGTTCTATGTGCTGGTCTGTCTCCTGCATTAAACTGTGATTGTTTTCAAAGACAGGGTCCTACTCTGATCCACCCTACTTTAGATTCTTTAACAAGGACTTCTCCTAACACCAAGAATACAGCAGGTTATTACTAAATATCTGTGGGCTTGGAATTAATCTGAGAAAAGGGATGGAAGCGGAGCGCTGAAACACATAAACATTTGGGGTTGCATTGCAGGACACAGTGTGAGAGGCTGTGCATTCACTCCATGCTGTCTGCCCATTGGAGAAATAGGCTCGGCATCTAGAAACCACAGGTGATTGCAATTACTTGAAGGTGGTTGTGGAATGAACAGAATATGCCTTTAATCGGGGACTCTGCTTCACTTAGAGTAAGAATAATGTCCAGTACTTTTTCTAGGGACTTTCAAGAGAACTTTCATGAGATGCTCAACAGATCTGCAAGGTCTCCTAATTAAGAACCCTGGACGTCATTATTTATAGACAAAGATTTTGCCTAAAGACAACCAAAGAACAATACAAGCTATCCTTATAAGGCACAAACCCATTTAAATAGGGAGAATCAGGCTATGGACACAATTTTCAATGGAAAACAAGGAGCTACTTCTTAAATTCATGTCAAGAGGCCAATAAGGAAGAGGAATAAAAAGAGACTAGATGCCTCTGTGGGTTGTTCCTCCTCAGGGTGGGAAGCCAAGTGTTATCTGCCATGGCACAGAAGCCCCTGGTTTGGAATGCAGGCTCTCATCACCTGGCTGAGTCTGGCTGTGAGGGTTGTTTTCTGTCAGAGTGACTGAAAAACATCCTGCATCCTGATTCTGGCACACACAAAAAAATGATGGTGTTCACCTAATGACTGTGCAGAGTTAAGTGACACCTAAAAACTAGGGTAAGCCTGATGCCAGAAAAAAGGGGAGTCAGAAACCATTAGTGCAGAATTTCGGCAGCATAACATATAGGCAGATGGTTTGCAAGGAATCCTCATACAGGAACCTGTTTTATTTGCAGAAGCCACAGTGGTAAATTAAAGCCCATCCTAGTCCATTCTGAGCTTTCTGATTCCTCTTGGAGCTATTCCTATCACTGCCCATAGGCTACTAAAATCTGGCCACATTCAGAATGATTGATTGTGCTCAAACAGCAAGCCACAAACTGATACTGAAAAACCCACTTCAAATAAGTCATTAGCTTCCTTTATGGATTTTTTAGGTCATAAGGAATAGGACCTATGAGCCCTATATTCTGTAGTGCAGAAAGCGAGTGTTTGAAGAGGTAGGGGCACCTGGAGAAACCACATGATGCTATGTGAGCTCCTCTATTTTCTGTCTGTCAACATGAAGGATCTAGGCATCACAGAAGCTGGCAACATCAGCACCAGGCAGGGCCAGGTATTCAAACCCGATCAAACTGTCTATGGCTACTTTGTACATACTCTGGGGGTACAAGAAAATTAGAGGACAGCCCATCTTTGCTCACACCTCAGACAGAGTATGTAGAGTACCTGCAATGCAGCAGCTCATGGGAAAGGAGAAGTTTCTAAGACTTTCTGACTTGTCTTGGGCCAGTCCATTACAGTTGAATGGAATGGAGACCAAGGAGCTAGAGGGCTAAGGCAAATTGGTGGCAGCGGCAGTGGGTACAGCAGTAGCCCAAAAGCATGTTGACTTCTGCAGCTTGGCAAATTTCAGCTCATGGTCTGACCCTCATTTAGCAATTCTTTTGGACCATGGAGCAGACAGTTCTAGCCCAGGATGACTGCCTCCTCAGTCCCTGTCCGACAGACAATGAAAGCAAGACCCACTTTGAAAATTCTCCCCCATCATGCAAACTGACATAGGCATGCTTTTCAAAAACCCACAGCCAATCTGTTGATCATTACTTATTTACAAAGGCCTTCGGGCAGAAAGTCCTGTAAAAACCATACTTGATACAGTATACACTAGCTTTTTCTGCTTGTGGAAAAAAAGTCCCCTCAAGGCTACCTCAAACCATCACTTTCTATTGCACATAAAATGTAGCGTGTAACACTAAAGTATTTAATATATATGGTATAATATATCTACAGGAAAGGCATTTGTGTAGAAGTATGTTACCCTGGATTTGGTAATTTGATGTTTTGCTGAAGGCTACGACTTAAAAAAGCTTCCACCTCGTACAGAAGACCTGTCATCTTGGTACCCAAGAGCCAACAGAATAAAGAAGTACCCTTAAGCAGCAAAACTTTGACACAGCTTTGAAGCATATGAAAACAGTGTAACTCCTCAGAATTATTATTACTCAAGATCAAAGAAATGAGCCATACTTTACATAGCAAACAGGGACAAGAATTTGGCTCCAAAGGTTTCAGATTTTTCAGACTTCTCTTTATTTATTTATTTGGTTCTCTAAATTTAGGCAAACGAAAGCTCCTGGGCTTTTTGCTACTTTAAATGGATAAAACTATTAACATTAGATAAGGCGATTACCTAAAGGTGAGTAAATAGGAAATGAACAGTAGCTTGACAACTGGCATCATAAAAAATGAGAGGTTTGGCAGTTGGCACATTTTATTCCTCCTTATAAACTGTAAACAAGCATGTAAATCAGCGGCACACAAGTAAGGCTGAGCAATGGGGAAGGCTCAGGGCTGTTATGGAAACATTTACTGGGAACCCATGATCACAGAGGATCAAAGCAAGGCTGGGCAAATCTTCCAATAGGAATCTGTGTCCTCGTTCTCATGGAGAACACTGCCCCATAGACATCTTAGAGTAGTAGGTTGGGGAAATATGAATATGAGAAAGGGTGGAGGAAGAAGGAAATTAACCCTTTTGTATTTCAATAATCAAAGGAGGTATTAATGGCAGTCAAAAGAAGGGAGTCATGTCAATGTGGCAATGTCTCCATGGAAGCCACCACTTAGGGAGAACTATGTGAGTCTGAAGTCACTTCTAATTCATTGAGGTGCTGGAGACTTAGGATGCTGGAGGGAATAAGCATTGGAATTGGGAGATGGATCGAAGATACAGAAGGAGAGATGAAAAATTAAGCATCTAAGAGGAGGAGACTGCAGGACTCTAGAAACTTGGTTAAACAACTTGCCATTTAAGTCACCATAAAGAAAGAAAGGAAAGAGAGGAAAGGAGGGTAGGGGTGGAGAGGAAGGAGGAAGGACAGGAGGAAGAGAAGGAAAGAGAGAAAAAGTGTGCACACCACGTTTCATAATTAATACTGCTTTTAGCCAGAGCAGCACTGAGTTACTTTTGAACTTTGCTTTGGCAAGTCCACAGATTATTTGGCTTTTTTATCAGTCAAAATCAATTAACAGAAATTTGATTTCAATCGACACGATAAAAAGAAGGTAATCTTCAGGTTCATTTTTGATTGTGATGATACATCTCACATATGGCCTTAAGTACAGAAAACAGTCCTCGGAGGGACTCCAGCAGAAAGAGACTCGCCGCAGGCAAACTAACCACATGGGTTCCTCTGATTGGTTACCGCCGTCATTAGTGCCACTGCTGTTTAGGAACTACACACAGACAGGACATGGTGACAGCTAAGACTTTAAAGCCTATGTATTTTTCAAACAGCTTTTCAAACTGTTTTTCATGACAGAATTTTTTCAGCTCTATCATTAACTGCTGACAAGCTGACAGAATAAATACTCCAGCCTTTAAGAAGCCATCTAACGATCTTGTCCCCTCCCCCGCCTGGAGCAGACTGGGGAGGCTGGTGAGGGGGTGAGAAGAGGAAGAGAAGGATCTAGAGGGGGACCCCATAGCCTGCAGCCCTCTCCTTACCTCGTCAGCTTGGGTGAGGTGCTTGGTGAGTTCCGCATGCCTCCATTTCGTTGCTTTTTTTTTGGTGACAGCGTTGATGGCTGCTCATCTTCAACTGGAAATACAGGCAGCTCATGAGATTATGAACAGTTTGAGAGCAGACTGAAATACAGGTAAAATATTAAAGGACACACACAGTTCAATCACTCAGTAGGAACTCGGGGCTGTCTTTTAGGGCCCAGCAACAAAGACCAAATGAGTTAGTCAGAGGCCGGTTTAGAAAAGGTGAAGGTGTCACCTTTTTACACACCACCATATGAACATGCACTTGAAAGAGACTAGATTAACAGTTTGTAAACACCCTGCCATAGAAAGAAAAAACTTGTGATATATCTGTATGCAATACAGACATATATTTGGGAACACACAATAATTATTCTTGGAGTCAATTTTGGTTACTTTGCTTTACCAAGTAATCAGTGGGTTTCCTCCGAACCAAGTTCAAAAATGAAGTTGCATGTGAAATGGGAGCATAATAACTGCTATGCTGCTTCTTCTACAAATGAACCAGTTTAAGTGATTCCTAATCCCAACACACCAGAGAAGGAGCCTTGGAGAGAGGCAAGGACTTGAGGTCTTATGAGCCAATGTTTCGATCAGTCTGGGACTGGGAACATTGGTGCATGCCGGCTCAGAAACACTTAACTCGCCTCAGCTCTTGTCCTTCCAACTCCCAAGAGGGAGGGCTGGTGGGGACCATGCATATGGCATCTTTTGGTTACTGATTGTAACAGGAGGACAAGGCAGTGAGTTTGGAGAGCCTCAGCAGAAGAGCACCCAAATGCAGGAGGTTGCCATTAAATGATATCTCTTGATATCTCTGATGATATCAGGATAGACAGGGGGAGAGAGCAGCAGAGGGAACTGGAAACCAAAGCTTGTTTCCCAAGTGTCTAATCCACACAGATCACTAAGCCATATGAAGCTTCATTCACAAAACAGCTCAGCACAAAGATACCCACTGCTTTTGCCCAAAGATACCCACTAATAAGCTTTGTAGATGTGTTAGTCTGCATCATGCTTCTTTTTAAGAGAGCTGCTTGATAATTAGGGGATGTGTGCCCAACCTGTCACCCAAGGGCATCAGCAGCAAGATTCTAGTCCTCTCCCCTCCCCCATAATTCAGGCTAAAGCTGTAATGTCAAGAAAGAAAAATAGGATCCTCAAATTCTTAAAGTTGACAGCAACACAGACTGAGAGGGAGCACCCCGGAAACTCAGAATGCATATCAGTCACCTTAAAGCTAAGAAGAGAAATATTAGCAGTGATGACACCAAAAGAAGCTTGATATAAGTTAGCCATGTTCAAATATTAGATAGGGGAGAAAATGCCATCTTGGATGCTTGTTATTAACTAGAAAGACCCACATTAGGCCATGCACTATGTGACATTTCTCTGAAAACCCTAAATGAATTCAGTATGTTACAATAGATAGTTTCAAGGGACTGTGTCCAACAACTCTCCAAACAGGCTTCAAAGTATCATAGTTGGAACACTCTCCCACTGTCTGCCAGGGGTTATCTAAATTCTGGGAAGGGAGCAAGAATGCAGATGGAGGTGAGAGCGATAACAGAAGAAATGAAGGTGAAAAAGTGCCTGTAAGTACCCACAGCCCACTCACTGTACCACCTGCTACCCACCCCCACCCTCCACACACACCTCACCCCCAAGGCCTAGGCTATGGCCATGTAAATCACAGAGGGCTCCAGGAAGGAACCATGCAGCTGAATATCTCATCTTCTCATAAATGAGTTGCTACAGCAAATCACAGAGATTAAACAACACTTAAAAGATTAAAAGAAATGAATACAAGCCACATAAATGGTAGTGAAAAAAATCACTGAGAGTTGGTGTACATCTCTCAACAAGTAAACAGGCACCTGAGCGTGGCCTAAATTCATCTTTCTTTCACAGTTTAGGGGCCTACGTAGCCCATGCAAGAGTAGGATAGAAAGGTAGTAATGGAGGAGGGTGTGTGGGCAGAAGAAGAGAGAGAAAATATGTGTGTGAGTGTGTGTGTGCACACAGCTTCATGTGCCCACATACACTCATACTTTGGCACTTCTCTGAGCATCTTAGAATGGGGCACAAAGTCTTATACTGACTCCTCCCTTAATACCTGGTCATTGTTTAATTATGCATTATTTGTTGGACTAAATCATACATGTGTCTTTATAGAAGCATATAAGTGAGTCCAGTGGGGATACTGGTTCTGTGCGCTTCTATACCATTCTTCCTGCAGTTAGAATGAAAGAGATCTTTTATCTAATCTATACTATAGGGCTAGGTGATTCAAGGTCACCATATGTTGCCATGATTTTCTTCAATTGCACAATGAGACTACATTACCCAGGACCTGAACAGAGATCACACACATGGGCATTTTCTGCTGTTTTTTTTTTTTCCCTTTAACTTTTGCTTCCCATTTGCACTGGGCCTAAAATAAACAAGTCTCTTCGATTAAATGCCCATTAGTCTTACACCTTGTCAGTGTTTACTTGTAGTGATCTTCAGATGAAAGACTTGCAAGTTAATACCTGCTAGCCAGCTCCAGGGAAACACCTAGTTCTGGTGTTAAAGTTATGCCTCCTTCTTTGCAAGGGAACTATTTATTTTCATTGCAATTCAGGAAGATCATCCATCAAAATCATACTGCATTTAAACTGGGGATTTGTTCTCTTAAATGAAACTTGTGTTCAAAGGTTTCCTCCTGTATTCACAGCCTGGAAATGCAGATCTGTTTGCTGAAGAGATGGGGGAAATGTCTCCAGCTTAAATATATGAATGCTGCATAATGGAGACCATTACATATGGCCTTGATCCCATGAGAGAAACAGTGATAACTTCTTTTTCATAAGTAGGATATAAACCATATTTAATTATTATCTTTTATATGGATTCTATCAATTTCTGCATATTTAAAGAAAGCAGATCTAGGAAAACTTTGAGTTAAGCTATAAAATATCATTTTCATTTCATAGCTTCTGTGACTACATGAAAGAAATAAAAATAGATTAAAAGAGAGACATGAATTTACTGACTATCATGCAAGACAAATGTAAAGAAGTAACAGGCCACTACCTTGGGCTAACACATCTTTACAGACTTATAAATTCATATTTAATTTACTTTTCAACTGATGACAACACACTTCTGTCTCCAGCTAGTTTGCATGGTGCTATGGAAGTCACATGAATATATGATCTTTTAAGGGAAACTGACTTACCAGCTTCTTTAAAACACAAACAAGTTCAGGAATCCAATGTGGAATTTTTATAGGAGCTGAACTCCATCCAGTCTCCAAGTACTCATAAAATTCAAGGGCTTGTTTTTGCACATCCCTAAGTATAACACTTAATGTGCTGTTGTAACTTCCCAGTGCTCGCTTGTTTAATAGGCACTGAATCTAACAGTTTTACAGTTTGGGAAGACTCAGTGCTAGAAAAATGTCAGGCAAATCTAATGAGGCTTCAGATCCCTTGGTTTGCGCTAGAGTTTAATTTAAAGTTACAATGATGTTTTAACATGTTTGCTTATACTTGACTAAAGAGGATTCATTATTTCAATGACATAACCTCCAGACAATGTTCTGGGAATTGATTTAAGATGTGGTGGTAATTCCAACAGCCTTAATGCAGAGTTGAACATCTGTAACAACATTTTACTCGACTTTTCATCAACATTCTGTTTTCAAGCAAAAGCAAGGCAATATCTTCCAGAAATACTGGCCAGAACCCTGGGCTTACTTCAAGATGATCATATATTTTACTAGATTTTTTAAAAAATATATCTCTTTATTGGTGGAGCTAGCTTACAAACACTGCACTGAAGTTCACCAATGCTTCGTTGTTGGCCCTTTGAGTCAAGTGATGCAACAATTCCAGCTTTCACCCTATCCAAATAGTCCACTGCTGGCCTGGGATGGACCCCATGCTCCGTTAAAGCCTGGGGCACATCCCCTGTTTTCTCAACAGGGTTCAAGGCAAGATGCCCTTTGAGACTTAAAGGTGAGTTTATTGGCTGGAGTTTAAAAAAAATAGTTCAAAGCAAATAAACGTGGAAACATAATAAAAGGCAAACAACCCATAAACATGAGTCAAATGGCTATCTCCATTACATTATTAATCACCACATCTGGAGAAACTCACATCTGCACACATTTAGCAGGTCATTAGTAATGTCATATTCACACTGGAATCACTCAGAGTAAGAGGCATGCAAAGTGACTTGAATGCAAAGGCATCTAGCTCACACAGGTTCAGACTGAAATCTTGAGTGAGTAGATAGATTTCGGTTGGGGAAGTTTTAATTATTATTTATGGCTCTTTATGGTATTCATCTTTGGTATTTTGCTGTTTGACAAGCTACATGCAAGCTGAAAACCAGAGTACAGCATCTTTCTTCACTAACTGAGTTCAGCATGTTAAGATTGAAAACTTAGGGTTGCAGGACAGTTACTAAGAGTTGGGGTGGATTCCAGTACTCCTTCACCTGGCTCAGTCACAAGCCGAGAATTGTGAGCCGCCATCTTGAACTCAAATTGGTCTTTGAGATAGCGTGATCTAGTTCCAACCTTGACTGCCAAACAATAACAAGAAAAGAAAATATGGACATCAACTCTTGGTGAAATTTTGCATTAGAAAAGTTCCAAGCCAATTTTAATACTGAATAGAATTACAGCTGTAAATTAAAATGGAGATTCTGGCCTCAGAGTTGATTTGCAGGGTTTTGGTTTTTTTCTTTTTCTTTTTCCACAATGACTTCTTGAAATTCATTTTGCTGCGTTATTGTCATCAATGTTAGAAGACAATCTTGTTTGTACAATAACTTCCAGAAACACAGAACATTCCCTCTCCCCCACAAGATACACGGCACAAAACACTCAGTTGAACACCAGACCCATGGATTCCTGAAACCTGCCTGAAAACACTATACTGAATAATAATTGTATTTCAGGTCATCAATCCTCAGTGCTAAACAGTGTGTTCATCTCAAAAGCCTGGCTTGCTCAGTCATTTTGGTTGGAGATCACCACCTAACTTGCATTAAATGTTGTGGACTTATTACTCCTAAGCTATCTATTCATCAGACAGCCTAAGCTAGCTAACTCACACAGTGTGGCCACCTAAGAATGGTCCCAGGATGGTAGTACCAAATGACACCTGTTTTCTAGAGGAAAGCTTCGTATCTTTGTCATTGTAGCTGATCAGAACCCTGGGTCCCTGTCACATCCATTAGAGTGGTGAGAGGATGCATACATTCCTTCATCAATGAAGAAAAACAACAATGACAACAAATGCCACATAAGTAGCCCATGCTGTGAGTTGGTGATATCACCATTGCTGTCTAGGAAAAATTGAATTTATGAATGGACTTCAGAATGAAGCCTACAGTGAGTCTGGACAGCTAAGCATGGCTGGGCATGAGAGGTAAGTTCTCTGCTTATAAGTTCAGTGGGCAGCTCCATGGCAGAACATGGAGGACTTCAAGTGGGTGATGTCCTTGGAATGAGAGTTTCTGGTCTGATGATTTGGGGATAAGATAAATCTCCAAAAAGTTTAGTGGAAATTTTACAGTCTTATTGCCAAGATCAATTCACAAAGTTGTGTTTTTAAGATTACAGTGACAGACAATGAAGACACAGAGCGCTGCCTCCCCAAAGCCATGTCAACAGTAATAATGTCTCAAACATACAACATATATAACTCTTGTAAGTGAACAATTACTGTATCAGGCAGGGTAATTTCACAACTTCTTGCTGAGAGAAAGGAAGTACATTTATTTGGGAAACCTAGAGGATATATGTTGGAAACAACAACAACAAAAAACCCTGTCATTATGTAAGACAATAAGACAAAGAAGGAAAAGTGTCTCCAATTGGCTGGCCTTGCCCTGCTACAGACACAGGAACATCCTCTGCAGGAGACTGAGGGGGCAGGGCTGGGAGGCTTGTTAGAGATTGTTCATTTCTGGCTTTTGTGGAGCTAATAGGAGAATGGGGAGGGAGACTTGAAGGAACAATAGGTTATGTAGAAGTTAATCATAGGGTATATTTCTGGCTCTATTCACTGCCTAGGAAACCTGAATTGTGTAAGTTTGAGTCCATCAACACAGAATAATGAAAGAATTCAGCTTCTACATGGGAGAGAAAAAAATACTACATAAATATATTAACAGAATCCACATGACCTGGACTACACTGTTCTCTACATAAATGGAGCCTCTAGAATCAAAGAGGGTAAGTTAGACATAGCTACTGAATACCTGCACCCTTACCATCTCTGTCTATAAGCCACATGCTAGTAACAGCCCTGCAACCCACAAAGTCCGTAGGATCTAAAATCTCAACTCATGCTATCTTTCCCGAAGACCTGACCTATTAGAATAACTTTCCCATTGCTCTGCCTATTCAGTATTTGGTAAAAAATTCTTTTTGATGGTCTGGTTGCCTTTGGCTTTTTTCTTTTCTTTTCTTTTTTCCTTTCTTAAACTGTCTCCATCACTTCAAGGGCAAAGAAAAGTCCAAACCAAGATGACTATGTATTAGTTTCTCAGATGTGAAACACAGAGATGAATTCCAAAAGCACACATAACATTGAAATAAGAAGGACAACCATTATCTGAAATGGCTGCTATGAAGTTTGGAGAGTGGGGCAGTAACAAGAAGATAACTTTTAATCAAACTTATATATGATTCCAACAACAACAAAAAGTCTGCTTCTCAACATTCCCTTTTCTCTCTGTTCTCACTTCTGATACCAATAAGTTGGCGAAAGGTTTGGGGCACAAAGGTTTCAGATGTCTTTTTGTACACTGGCAGGTGGAGCACAGGCTTGTGGGGGACACAATTCATATCAGGGTGAAACCCTGGCAAGCACAGCAGGCTTCCTATTCTGTTTCTCAAGCTCAGTGTGCAGCAAGCTAAGATTTACAACATGTTTTTAGACAGTCATGAGTTTCAAAACATTTTTCACATTTTTAAACAGTTGGGGAAAACAATTTAGGAGAAATAATATTTAATAGCACATTAAAATGGTAGGCAATTGAGATGTCAGTGGACACAAAGTTTTATCATAGCAGGTCATCTGTCACTTGTTTGCCTTCATACTACACCAGTAGTTGAGTGGGCACCAGGGACACCGTGGGGCCACCAAGTCTGAGACATTTACTAGCTGACCCCGGGTAGAACAAGAACGTGGGTCCTCACCCTCTTCCTACATTACCTTTGCATATTTCCCCAGTCGCCAGTTTTCAAAAAGTCAGATTCCTTTCAATCTGACTTACCAACCAAGCCTGAAAAGCCTACCTGAAGTGCAAATTTGGGGGAGACAGGAAGGGCAGAGCTAGTTCAGAGCCTTGGAAAAGGTCCTTACCACAAAACCTGCCTGGGGTTCTGCAGGACCCTGGGACCACCATCCTGAATCAGATCAGCTCCCCACTGACTTCCTGCACCCAGCTTGCACAGGGAGCAACAGGGCAAACCACAGCTCCCACGAGCAATTTCTGGAAGCTGTCAACGTGAGCCACAAGTCCACCCGGTGAGCACCCCATACAAGACAACAGATTAACCATTAGACTAGATATGTTGAAAATATACCGCTTCAACCTTTCCCCGGCTAGCTCAGAGCGATATATAGATGATTATTTCAACCGTCAGCTGCCGCATAGATTTAAACCCCTGCACAATAACTCCTGGATTCATCTGCCCCTTGTCAAACTTGCACAGCTTTCGTTGGAGGATACGTGGTGTGGCAGTTTCACTGTGAATCCAGAATGATCCAGACGGCTGCTGTCTCTTTGTTAACAGGAAGCCAAACTGATGAGTTTGTAATGCATTTCTTATCAAAGGTGGTTTCAGAAAAGAAAATGTGCCCCATTGGTTTGGCTGGAACTTCCAATCTACTGCATTATGACCTTAATCAGAACATCTCTGTTATTTTCATGAGGAAATGGATAATAATCCATCCCATTCAAATCATTTTATGCCAATGAATTATGTATTTATGAATTTATAATTATCCTTTACCCCCCCCCACCTCCTGCAGTATACTTAATAAAATCATCAGCTGGAGCCTACAAAGCAATGGGGCTTATTAGATGCAAGCTTGCTAGTACATTTTTTTTTTAACTGAATGCTGATCTCTTTGAGCGGTGTGTCTAAAATGATCATCGTGAATACGGGGATTGTAATTTCCTATTCATACATTTAACAAAGACAAAATGGACTGTAATGGAATTGATGAAGCCTGTAAAGGAACTCTTTTTCTAATATGGTTTATTATCACCAAATAAATTTGGATTTACTGTAGGACAAATCAAGAGAAATGTATCGAGAGAAAATGCCTGTCAGGTACTGAACACCATTCCTGGCACTGAAGCTGCTCCCCCGTGGCAGCCACTGCCAGTTATCTGCAGGGTTTATTGTTGTAACCCCTCCTGACTTGGTAAATTCAGTATTTAAATGCCGGCATTAAAAGAGCTATTTGCCCTGTCTTTATTTTAAAACTGACATCTTGTTCATCGTGGATTCTTTTCTTTTGCATTTTGATTTAAAAAAAAAAATATTGTCTTAACACTCACGGATCTTGATGACTGAGATATTTCACGCTCCCCCTAAATTTGCTATCCAGGGCTAGAGGCTCCCTTGCCTCATTCTCAGCCA
The DNA here is from genome assembly GCA_004024945.1 of Uropsilus gracilis. Classification (NCBI taxonomy): domain Eukaryota; kingdom Metazoa; phylum Chordata; class Mammalia; order Eulipotyphla; family Talpidae; genus Uropsilus; species Uropsilus gracilis. The sequence continues at coordinate 64,107 of PVHY01003138.1, read as the reverse complement.
CCCAAACAATTTTTTCAGGTGTCCTGGGTGCTGGTCTTGCCACCCTGCCTGTCTTGACAGAGAAGCCAGCTGAGTCTGTCTGCAGCTGTGTCTACAGGTCCCTTATTCAGAGCTGGACAAGACAAATACAAAACAAGAGTCATTTCCTTTGATCACTTCATGCTGTTTGCATGAAATTGTTAGAGAGGACCATGGCAAAAAAAAAAAAAAAAAAAAAAAAAAAGGTTTCCTTGTGAATTTACAAATTGTCAGACATCCAAAGGAGTGGGGAAAGGATGCTGGTGCCTCGGGAATCTGAGATTTGCCACCTGCCCAGGGTGAGAAAAAGAAAAGAGAGGAAGGGTCAGGTCTCCTTTGGACTCTGTCTCACTTCTCACATCAAACTCGCCTGGTTAACACAGGGTGTGTTTACATCTCCACTGTGGGGCAAAAGTTGTTATTAGCATCTATGTTTTCACTCAGATGCTACCTTCCTTCTCCTTTTATTTTTCCTTCCCTTAAGCAGCTTCAAGTAAACATGACTGGTAGAAAATGTCAATCATATTTTCATTTTGCTGTTTACATTTTTTAAATGAATGCTTGTCCCAGTGAGTCTGCTATTGGTAGACCAGTTTAGAACCTAAATGTATGTACGTGGAATTGTTCTCTATGCCATATTATATCGATAAGGACCATTATTATTATTACTATTATTATTAGCATCATTATTATTATTGGCTGATCCATAAACACTGTCTCTTCCATTGAGCCCTTGTGTCAAGAGCCCCTTAGAATTCTCATACGCATTCCAGATGGTTGCACCGATACTTTCTCTGCAACTCAGATAAAGGTAAAATGCATGGGTTTTTAGTGCAACCCAGGTGCACTGCATGGCCTGATGAAGAATGTTCTGCCAGAACACTTTAGAAATACTGTATGCTTTTAACCTTGGAAGGTAAGGCCCAGTGTGGATTGTGATTTCACACTAAATACTGCATTTAGTATATTTCTTAAGGGCATAGTCACCTTCTAAAGATGTTCTTGAACTGTAAAATCATTATCTGTGTTTGACTATAATTTATCCTTAGACACAATCTGTGCAACGTTTTAAAATGTTAGTGTGGGGTGAGCCCCTTTCTGGCCAACTCAGAAAACAAGGAGTGGAATGCAGAAGCAGGCTTGGAAGGCATAGAGATGTTCCAGTCTCACCTTCTTTGGGTCCAAGCTACACTCACCTGCAGAGCCAGGACCAGGGCCCAGGTTTACTAACCACTACTCTGGATCATTTGCTTTCAGAATCCTGCCCCTGAGAATAGCTAGAGGAGAGGGACTTGAGTCAAATCACGTCTCCTGGTACCAGCTCTGATCCTTGTTAAGAGTTCGAATGTCAGACAAGCTACTCAATAAGTCAACTGCACAAGATCTGTTATTATCCTCACTGAGCAGACTGAGAATTGGGGATTCTTGGGATTCTTGTTGGCTAGAGACATCAGAAGCTGAATACTGGCAGCCCAAAGACCAAACACTGTGCTAGGCACCCTGCTCTCCCTCAAAACTCCCTGTTCACAGGATTCTACACACGATGGCATCTTTATGTGTGAAGCTTGTTCAATGAATTTTGAACTTCTAATTATGAAATCGTACAGAACAACAGGTCCCCACCTCAAGGGAGTAACTGTGTCATGGGGCACTTGCTTGCTAGCCAAGAACCCCACTGTCTTCTGTTGCACCTCAGGCACAGGGTGGACAGCCATCTCAGTGTTCCAGTGATACTCCAAGTGTCATCCCTGATGTGGCTGGGAGGCCCAGGAGATGCCTCTATAAAGGTGAGTCCACAGTGAGCTGAAATCAGGGTCAGAACTGTACCCACAGGCCTTGAGCCCACATTCTGGGTCTGAGCTAGGATAGCTGGAAAAGTATCTGCCTTCACTTTTCTTACCTATAAGTGACATTAGGGTATTTTCCTTAAAGGGCTGTTGTGAGAAGGGAGGAAAGGTTGAAAAGTGCTCAGAGAGGGTCTTGGTAGGTTCTCCAGACCCATCACCACAGCACCAATCCGCTTTCTTCGGACTTTGTTCTATTCACTGGGCTTCACGTTCTCTTCTCTGCCCCAGACAACTAACTGATCCAACCACAAGCCCTGGGAGAGGTTTGCCACCATGACCCCATCCTCAGTCTCTTGTTCAACCAGCACCTCAGTCTCCTATTTCCTCTGGCCTCGATGAACTGCTCAGGTCAAAATAATCAGGCTTTGCCAATGGTCATAAAAATAAGAAAAGTTGGAGGATGTTTAAATGAGACTCCACTGGAGAAGGCTGGAGCCATTCAGAGCAAAGCTAAATGAAAGCTGGGAGAAAGGAGAGGAAACACTATCGCTCCCTCTAATTTATAGGAAAAATATCTTTCTGAATGTAAGTGGCTCTTTTCTGGAATAGTTGGTGGGATATGGCGAGTTGGTACATGCATTGGAGCCAGTGGGAGAGACAGGGGATTCGGGGAAGAAGAGGCCTTCCCTGTTCCTTACCAAGGCTTCCTTGCACCTATATGCACTATCTGTCCTTGTTTTTTAAATGAGCCAATCATTTTCTAATTACTTTTTTTCCTACCTACCCTTGAAAGAAATAGGCTAGGAAGCCTCCTCCAGGAAGCCCTTCGAGATGACTGTAACAAGATAGACTTCTTCCTTTCTTCAAAATCCCCTAGGCACTTATCTCATACCCCTGACACCTACTGTGCTATAACTTTTCTTTTTATCTCACTATTCTACTCCCTAACTGGGCTTAGAAGTGCCTCTGTGATTTGCAAAGCTCAGAATCTCTCACAGAGCAGAGTCCCTGCTAAGGACCTCAATAAGCAGCTTCCAGAGCCAGAGAGACAGCAGTGTGGAGAAAAGCAGCTCAGCCTAAGGGGGCGGAGCCTGGCTTCTGGTCTGATTTTGGGTTAGCTATGTGGTCTGAGGCAGGCTCTTCCCCTCCTGGAGAGTAGGCAGTAAGTGTAGGAACACTTTCAGCTTGGACTTGGAGTAATTCTGGGCTGTCACTTGACAAATGTCACAGGAGCCAGTCCTAGGCTGCAGGCTTCTTAACTCTCCAGTTACAAACAACCATATAGTGCTACCTACCAGACTCAACCCCAAAGCAATACAAAGCTAGAAAGGCAGGGTTCCTGGTTCAAGGAAAGTTGGGTCTAGTCCAGTGGTTCTTGAGCCTGCCTTGCAATCAAAGTATCTGAAGAACCAGTGCTTGAGTCCCACAAGAGACCAATTCAAAGAAATCTTGGAGACAGTTGCTGGAGGTTGAAGTGTGCTTTTTCATTTTTATCAAAAACTGTTCCTTGGCTGGAGCAAGATTTATTTGAAGGCATAATTGGAGGTTATAGGAGACAGAGACCATAAACTTTTACATTTCAATGACAGAACTTGGATAATATTTGGTAATAATCTGAATCCTCTGAAAGATATTTTTCCTTTGATTTGAATGCTCAGTTTCAAAGAGGAGGGTGAAGGAGTTGCATCTGGGGAAAGCCTGTCAAAAATCATGAGGAGGCCCCTGGCAGTGGTCCAGTTCCTTTGGAGGTCTCACTTTTATCCTACAAGGTACGTTTGACAGAAAAACAAAATTATTTAGTGCCTTGGAACAAGACAGCTTACTCATAGCCCAGCCAGGTAAAGCCAACCTTTACTAGGGGAGGGTTCTTTCCTGTCAAATAGTTCCATTGATCCTGCCCCTTGGAAAGGGAGCTAGAGGGATTCACATGGACTTTACCAAAACTGATTGTACTCAATACCGTGAAAAGCATTTTCTACAAGACTGGTGCTTTTAAATGGGTTCACTGGGAAGACAAATTCTACTCCAGTAATTCACTCCTCAGTTTCACCTAACCAGTAACACTTCTGGATGTTCTCTGTCAAAAGACTATAAGTGAATAAAATAAGATGCACATTAAATTATCTAAATCCTTGATCCTTGCCCCTCTGGGGTAAACGAATTAATCAGGCTTTTTATCCTTCTCCCATTAGCCTCTATGAACAGCACCTGTGGTACTGTGTTGCCCCTTGATTTTCCATACCTGGCCCAGAGTGTGTGCATATGTGTAAGTAGGCTCACCTGACTTAGGAGAGTTGGGCTAAAAGGTCAGCATCACAGAGGAGATGGAGCACTTAGGGAAGCTCGCATGGTGGTTTCCTTGTTAACTTGTTAACTGTTTTCCCTGGTTCGCTATTAAAAATTCTGTGAAGATGAGGTCCAGGGCTCTGACATTCTTCCTTAGCTGCTAGAACTGATGATGGTTGAAAAAACGGTCCTCTAACCCAGGATGCCCAAGAAAACATTGAAAAATTCAAAACACAAAATGCCTATGGAGAGTCTTAAAATTTATGGTATCAAAATTTGAAAATACAAAAAAAGGGGGGGGGATAAAATGCTTGCAATCAAAGTCCTTTATAGTTCAGTACATAGCATTTAATACTCAGTAAAACAAACAAACCATGCTGGAATATATTTCAATTCTCCCCTTCTGCTAACCTCAATAAACCCATCTTCTAACAGGCCATGTTTATACCCAAATACCCTGTTAAAAAGGAAATTTAAAAAAGTATCAAGAAATAGATATATCTTAATCTTAAAAAAGAAAAGAAAATGGGCTGTATGTAGAAAAAGAGCTGATAAATTTACTTATATGCTTTTTTTTTTTTTGCCTTATGGATAAGCAAACTGATGAATTTATCATGTTTTGTCTGAACAATCTTATTTAAAACTAAACAAAACAAAACCTGCGATCCCATTGGTAGGAAATTTAGTTCTGTCCAGAACTGAATTGCAAAGCAGGATCAAGAACCACTGAATGAGACCCAACTTTACTCAACCAGGAATCCTGCCTTTCAGGCTCTAGATTGCTTTGGCGTTGAGTGTGGTAGGAAGCACTGGATGGTTATTTGTAACTGGAGAGTTAGGAAGTCTGCAGTCTAGGGCTGGCTCTTACGACATTTTTCAAGTGATTTTGAAGTAATTCTTGATAAAAGATACATGTTAAAATTACTTTTACAAAGCATAAGTGTAAGTCACCTTTGTCCTGCTGTGGATTGAAGCTCAGGGAATAAATCTGTACAAATAAGCACATATTTTATAAAAATGGAACTTGCTACATAACAATAGTCAGCTGGTAGAGGTCACCCAGTCTTAGGGGTGAGAATCTGGTATTGGCTAGTTACCTATTAAAAATGTAGTAACGTGTATTCAACAGATCTTGGTACAAGTGAGCATTAATTCAAGCAAATGTGATTTAAAGAAATCTTAGCAAATGAAAGGGTTGCCTTTGTAGATGTATATCTCTTCAACAAACACATATAATTTCAGACATTCGTTTTAGAGGAAAAAAGGAGAAAGAGAACATGAAAAAGAAAACGCAGAAAGGGGGTGGGTGGTAATACCGAGTCCCTTCAGGTAGTGGGTTTTATTTGTAGAAAAGCAGCGCCACCTGCTGGTAAAAGAGCATTCCTGGCCCTTCTGTAGCTTGCCACCCATCATCTATCTTGCAATCTATGCATAAATACACAGCAGTATTTCTCAACTGCTGTTATACATAAGAATTTTATTGCCAGTCGGCAGATTTCTAACACACTGGTTGCAGTTTAATAATCCTCCATTACCTGAAGTATGGGTTATATAAAAAACTTGAATGTTAATTGTTGACAAACCAATTCTAATATGTAAAACACTGTAAGTCACCTAGTAAATATCTACATAAATCAAAAGGGATAGCTGTTTTCCCTCTAACAACATATTATTAAAAACCACAATTTGATCACTTACATTAAAATAATGTTCATACATTTCAAATGTACTCAGATATTGGGGAAAATGCATTATAATGTTACTAAGGGAGAATCTTTCTTTCATTTACCATTTAGAGGAAAATATTTTTTTTTTTTGCAGAGAGTATTTCCCCTTTCTTTTAAGAAAAGTGCCTAAACCAAAGTGTCACTTAGGAAATTTTTTCATATAACACAGGCTGACTTATAAATAACTAAGACTACATCTATAAAATGTTATATTTTTTAAATGACTCTAGAGAAGTCATGGAGAATATAAGTCACTGATACAATGAGCAGAGAAACACTACCTGTCATTTTTCAGAAAAAGATCACACAAATGCGATAGCAAAGGAACACAATAAAAGGAAGAAACAGGAATGTGATAGGTGACTCTGATTATATCTGTAAAGGAAACTGTGAAATAAATTAACACCCAAGCACCCACGAAAGGCATATTGCAGCTTCACTGCCAGTGATCATGAGGCAACAGAGAAGGTTAGTGATTTTGTAAAAACAGAAATAAAGTGTAGGCTGTGAATTCTGGTGGTGATAACTAATGACCACACTACTTACAACTCTGATTTGATCTCTAACAGAAAAAAAAAATAATAAAAAAAGTATTCTACGGGAGATGTATGCAATAGGGAGTTGATTTTTCACATGAAACAAATAAACCCCAAATGGGATCAAAAGGCCCTAGTAAATGAAAAATGACAGTTCCTATGTTGCCCTGATTTGATCTCCAGCAGAACTACCACGCTGATAACAGTTCAGCGCTTGAGCAGAGGAAGGTAGGGAGTTCTTCGATTGTTTGGGGAAGAAGGTGACGCACCACTGCCCCATTCAGCTGATGGAAAGTCCACTCTAATTTTAAAGCGATTGAGATTTAATCTTTAATAGCAACAAAAAAATGTCTCATGTGGCAACTAAAGAACATCCCTTCAAAGACACATATAACTTTACTTCCGATGGCAACTACATGATCCTTTTCCATCTGGTCTGCCATCTAAGTTGGGTCTGGCTCACTTGGAAAAGAATCAAATGCTGGAGTCCTTTCTTTGAGCTGAGAATGTCTCCAGCTGTCTACCCCGGGGACCTGGACCAGGAGGACCTTAAGCAGAGGCAGAACGGATCTTGTCTCCCACTGTAACTGGTTACCTGCCCCTTAGAAGAGGCAGGGTTGACAGGGGCAACTTCAACAGATACAGAAGGAGAGCATAGTGCTGTTGAGATTTCAGCTTGGGGCTTACCCTGCCCAGCTGGAAGTCCTGGTGCATCAGGCAGTGTAGTAGCACAGCAACACAAAAGTACAAGCTCTGCTTGAGAGTAGTTGTGATAGTTTCAAACCCATGAGAAATTAACAAGGATTTAAGGAGCTTGTCTGGAACGGGAAGGTACTGTGGAGCTGCAAGGCTTGGAGAGGTGACAAGGGAAGTGGGGCAAGGATGACCAGGTCTGTCATACCTTCGCAACATGAAGATAGGCAGTAATATCTGCCCATCCAGACTCAGTCTGCATCACATGGAAGGGGACTATTTCACATCCCACATCACTAGGTCTAAACCCTGTGCCTTCTACTGCAAAAGCAGTAGAAGAAATGTGTCTCTTTCAAAAGCAGCAGTGACCCCTTTCTAGACAAAGCTATCAAGGATGCCCCAGCGGTCTCCAGAAGCTGCAGTTCTCAATCAAACATTTTGTTTAGATTAGTACAAGGGAACAGGAACCAAGATTACCAGGCTTCACACCTCCCTTTCTCTTGAGACATAAATGATGGGAATCTATTCCCTGCAAATAAAATGCACACATTTTTGTGTTATTTGGAAATTATTTGTTGAATTCCTACTGTGTGCCTTGGCTGATGTATGCCATGTGTGGAGAATTCAAAGACCCCTGGGAGGTACCGTATGTTGTAATTTACTTTTAAAAAGCTCAATGTGAAAAGTGCTCTTAAGGGTTTACATGAAATATTATAGGATCCAAAAGAAAAACCCAACTCTGCAATGAATTTGGACCTGAAGCAAGGGTGTGGCTGTTACAAAGGCCTTGAGGAGATGGAGAGTGGATACTCAAGCTAGGACTTTGCAGCAGGAGTCAGCAAACTTTTCCCATGACAGGCCATGTAGGAAGTTTTTGGGCACTGAAGCGACCTGCTCTTTGTGGCAACAGTTCCATTTTCCTGTGGTTGATCTGAAAGCAGCCTTGGACAGAATGCAAATGAATGGGGTGACCCCATTACAACTGAGCTTCCCATCAAATGGGCTGCGCTGGGCTTGGTCCAGGGGCCACAGGTTGTTGGCCCCTGTTTTAAAAGACAAGAAAGCTCCCATCAGTGAGAAGAGTATGAGAGAATAGCAACACAGGAAAAGGTTATGAAATGTGTTCAGCCACAAAATAAGACATCATTACAGAATGGGTACTTAGGTGGCAAATGGAACCAGAGGAGCACACTGAGATCAACCTGTCAGGGACCTGAATACTTGGTACAGAAGGTGCCCCTCCTGCATAAGAGCTAACCAAAACTTTTTTCTCTCTTTAAAATAGGGTAACAGGATCAAATGTGGGCTTTCACATGACAAACATGGCAGTGCGGTGACTAGCGTGACTCCCTGGATGCAGGACTGCTAGCCTGGGTGAGAGGAAAAGAGCACCTGAGCCATGCAGTACCACTGAGAGTGGAGAGAATTTGGACATGTAATCCAGAGCCAATCAGAGGATGTGGCCATTAGTCAGGTGGGGAGGAAAGGACACCCACGTCCCAAGGCTTCCAAGCCTGCATCTCTAGCAAATTCCACCCTGTCATTTCTTTTGCTCATCTTTCCTCTCTGCAGGTCACTGCACCTATTATTTTATTTTCTCTCTTTCTCTCCCTTTTTCTCTCTCTCTTGCTTGCCTGCCTTCCTTCCTTCCTTCCTTCCTTCCTTCCTTCCTTCCTTCCTTCCTTCCTTCCGTCCTTCCTTCCTTCCTTCCTTCCTTCCTTCTTTCCTTCTTTCTTCTTTTTTGTTTTTCTGTTTCTGGTAACACCTGTTTAGGGCTTGGGCTTTGCAGCATCCCTGCAGGATGTGTTTTCTCACTTGGCCACATTACAGGCCATGTGTGGAAATGGATTTATCGGCACTGAAGGAATGGCCAGATCAACTTTGACAAAACACAAAGAGCAGTTCAGAGGCACTCAAGGGGAAGAGAGAAATGTTCTGTGCACCTGAGAGCTCTGTGAGCAATCGAGAAGTCACCTTACCCCCTTGCCTGAAGCACACTCAACAGAATAATAACATGGACAGAAAAGAGCCAAGAGATGCTCATCCTGTGGACACCTTTAGGTGGGGGGAATGGTCACTTGGGTGCTGTTGGATTCATCTGTCTACCTCAAGTCAGAATTGATCCTCTTTTTCATGAGTAACTTGAATATCACAAGTGACATTCAGACAGGTTGGCAAGGCCATCGTGGAGTATAAATACTTAGCACTCTACACATAGGCCCTTCCTTTATACTGGCCCTGCCCAATGTACACTGCTATCTCTGTGCCACCCTCACTCATATGAAAATTATAGATTTATAAAAATCAGTAAGACGAAATGCCAATGTCATAAGCCTTTGATTTTCTAGGACAGATGCTCTGTAGATATTGCAGGCTTTGTAAGGTGACACCCCTCCAACTCATCATTTGAAACACTGGTAGGTTTCAGCCGACTGGGATTTAATTCTCTCCGTGTTCCTAGATCTTCTCTGCCAATATTTCACTTTCACAGATAATACAGATTGTACCTCGTAGTCGACCGTTTTCAAGACCCTTTAGTTATGTCCTTGTTTTTCCTACCTTTTCCCTCTTAATCTTCTTGTATCCCAGATCTTATATAAATCTTATATAAATCCCCATTATATATCAAGGAGAGTAAGCTGCTTAGGAAGTTTTAGGAAACTTCGTAGATGCAGGGCCATCCTATTTAGGCACACTACCTATTTATCCCTTTGAAATCACTAAGAATCCCTTCACTTATTTACCCTTTACCAATCACCTATTTACTGAGCTGGAATTCTTCAGGCCATTTCCTACTCAGGTCTTCTTGCCAACACAGAAAGCCCAGCCAAGCTATTTTTCAGACCCTGGAGAGAAGGTAGACAGCCCTTAAGTCCTTTCTTGACTGGGGCAATGCAACAGACTCCAGCCCAGGACCTCAACCATACTGTGCAAGGGGCAGTGCTTTCTTAGAAGACAGCTGGGCTCTGCTACCAACGATATGTCTCCATGGCTCCAGCTCCAAGTTTATTTAAAAATCTCGCTTCAGATGGCCCCCCCTGGAACAGGGATGTTCAAAGCTCCCACTCTGGATTTGAATTGGAAAACCCGGTGGGCCTCACCTTACCATGCTGGAAAGGACAGAGTGGAAGCCAAGGGTTATTAGAATAGACTAGGAGAGGTTTTCTTTTGCTATTTCCTTTGGTGGCCAGAGGACAACTTCTTTTAAGGATGATGGTATGTGATGGTCAGAGAAGAAAATCACTTTAGAATCTCCAGAATCTTTACCCTAGTCCTTCAAACTCAGCATTAGAAAAGTCTCTTCAGAACACAATCTGTGAGCACACCTAGAATTTCTCCAGCCAACACTGTCTAATAGGCACAAAATGATCTCTTCGATGCGCTCTGAGATGTCAAATGATTAGGTCTGATATGAGATGTCAAATGACTAGGTGCTATCCTTTTGGATTCTCCTGGGAAAATGTTTGCCTAGGGAAGTCTAATTCTTACAAGCCAATGTGGGCATTGAAGAGCCCCAAAATACTAGATAACTCCATTTGCTGGCTTGGAGAAGACCCCGGAGAGAAAGGACAGAAGGAAATCAGTTGAGTGAGTGCATTTGCCTCACTCCACTTCTAGCAATCAGTATGTTCATTAAGCAGATCCTGGCACTGAGAGGAAGACAGGACTCAAGAACTTATTCACACATTTTTGAGGACCTGTTAGGGCTGGCAGTGTGTATAAACCCCACAGTCACAAGGCTGACATAGAGACATGATGAACACAGACAGGCTCATGTGCACAGAGAAACAAGGAAAAGAAAAGTATGCATGATGCACAACAAGGCCGAGTGAGGCCCCTGGATTTCATTTGGCAACGATGCACAGGAAATGTGGTGTTCCATATTTCCACCAGAGCAGGACTCGTGACTGAAAACTACAGCTGAGTCTAAGTGAATGGGATGTGAAGCAGTTGGCTGTCTTTTTTTCTCTATAGATGCAAGGAGACATGCTGTCTCCCTGAGAATGGTGGGAGGGGAAAGTCTCGTTTCCATGCACAGGGATTTAAAACACAATTCCCATGACCTCTAACTACCACTGCCGCTGACGCTGGAGCCAAGGCCCTCAGGTCTGGTCACACCCAGCAGGTGGCCCCACTTACGCTGCTGCTGCTGCTGCTACCCAGCCTGGGCCAAAACCACTCATGCCCTCAGTGGGAGCTGCCAGTCTCTGTCCCATCAACGCTCAAGACATGAGGCTTAGGGAAATGTGGAGCTGGTGGTGAGGGAGGAGGAAGAAACACTGGTTAGAGAGTGGACATCTGTGGAGTAGATCAAGACTAGTCCACTACTTGCTGCCCGGGAAATCTCTGATCCTGGCTGAGGTTTCAGTAAATTCTATTTTCCAAAGGGAAGAAAATTCACTGAGTCCAAGTAAGAACAGTGATGACTGCTGGGTCAGCTGGCGAGAATTAAGTCCAAGAAATTTAACTAATGGATTCAACTGCTTGGGATACATTAATTAAGCTTTCTTTTAAAAGATTCTGAACTTCATGGATTTGCATTTGGATAATGTGCTTCAGTTATAGCACAAGCCTGGCCCATTCTACCACAACCTCCCCCTCTGCTAAACTTTTCCACCTTCTGAGTCCCCCTTCTGCCTCCTCAGTGCCAACCCCTCTTCCACTGCCTTAAAGGGTTCCCAAAAACAACCCCCCTGGCCGTAATTCCCTGATCAAACACCTTGAACACGTTCTGCTCCATTACAGTTGATGAAGAAAACCCTCACTCCCTGACCCCTGGCAATGAACAGGCCCTGGGCACTCTCAGGGGTCACTCCCTGCCTTCCCCAAAGAGACCTAAAGCCTCACCAGACTGGTGGCCAGTCAACTGCATGAGACTACAGACTCCCCATAGTCACATTTCTCCGTGTTGCTGAGTAAAGCACCATTTTCTCCCCTTCTTCAAGGCACATCTGAAACAACACATTCATGGAACCTTCCCTGCACTGCCCTGCAGGAGGTAACCCCAGGTCTTTGCTTGGTGAGGCACTCTGTACCTCCCTCACAGCACCCCAAGGGCTCTCTGGAGTTTTCGTTACACTGCAAGCCTTCTGCTCTTCTCCTTCCTTGGAGCTAGACGGATCTACGCACTCTCATCAACTTCCTAAGTACCTGAGAAACTGCACTTCTGCCACACACTGTAGAGCTACCTCGCTTGTTTGAGATCCAGCCACCCAGCACACCATGTGACCCACAGCAAGTCTTAAGCCTTTTTGCACCTGCACTGACTAACCTGCAAATGATGCCATATACAAATACTTTATTTTACACCGCAAAGAACAGCTATAACCTCACAATAAAAATGACACTAATATTTGTAAGGACATAGAGCAGGGTCTGCAGGCAGCAAAGGCTAAGAAAGTCACATGTCACAACCACCACCACAAACACAAGTGTGCACATGCCCGAGCTCAAGGGTAGACACCCTGCATGAAGTAAGCATCACGATGACAATAGCTCTACTCTTGACATGAACCCAAGTTAAGCAGCTGGCCATTTCCTATCAGTGTCTCACTAACAGCCTCAGGTTCCTGGAGATGGAGCACAGCTAATAATAGATTGTTTGGGGAGTCATCGTATAGTCAGATAAGACAGAAAATATCTAATTTGCCTCCAAAGGAATTTGGAGGCAACTCAGGAGGCCCCTCTCCTGTCTTCTTGTCAAAGGGCACAAAGTGCTTACAAGCCATGTCCACTCCATTCATTCTGCGATCCTCTGTGCTTCCTACTTCTACCCTTTCATGTGAGTTAGAGACTCCAGGGCCAAGATCTTTCTGATAAGCATCTGGCAAATGTCCTCAATTGGAGGGGCAGATGACAGAATCATCCATCTCAGATAAAGGAAGAATTTAGCTGAATTATCTCAGATGGACACTGCATGAGAAGGGAAAAATCCCAAGACAACCCCAGTCCAGAGGCAGTGGGGTAACAATTCATTTCCACATGGATGGAATTTGGGGGCAGGAAGCATGGAGCTGGTTGTCTCCAGCCTGGGAGCCTCTCTCCAGTGCCTTCTACCACTGTCCATCCGATAGTCACCTGAGACCATGCCCAACAACATGACAATAAATTAGTGATGGGAATCGACTCACAGACTCACAATGACAATTGACAGAGGGCTATCCTGAATGTGGGCAGGGGGATTCCCAGTCTCCATGAGCCGCAAGCTCCCACAGATGTTTCTAAAAGCCTCTTCCCAGAGGCCCATTTAGAGAGAAATTAAATGCAACTTTGACTTAATTAACGTTTTAAATGATAATGAATACAATGTAGATTCATAGGAGGCATTTACATTGTGTTGTAAAATTGATAAAAATTTAATAACTCTTTGTTAATAACTTATGTCTCCCCAGACCCATAAAGCCTAAGGCGCTGCAAACTCCAGTCTGGGTCTAATTCAGGCTCCTGGTGCAGGTGGAGGAGGGAGGCCGAGATGGACTTGACATTTGCTCCAAGCCTGCTCTAATTCAAACCTCTGCTTGTTCATCAGTACTTTATTTCATACAGTAAAGGTCAGGATTGGGGCTCAAGGCAGAGCCTTGACAAGAAAGCTCAAGTGAAAGGCGGGCTGGCCCTGGCATCTGTCGCCTGAGATAGTGGAAGAGGGAGGGGTGTGGAGAGCGCACTGGCCACATCTGTCCTCCACCACGCAGGGAAAATGGGAAATTTGGTGCCTGGTGGACACGAGCTGTCAGGGTGAGTCTCGTGACAAATGGCCACTGTCCCAAAATAAAAACGCAAACATAATTTCCATGTCACCTTGTACGAGGCCCTGCTCAGTCTCCTTGTGGCACGCCAAAGTCCTTTCCAGCTGGCCCTCGAAGCCCAGCCACTTATCAAAGTGTTGGATCACTGGCACGAGAGGTGTCCGAGGCACGGGCTGACACCAGGGACCCTTTCCTTGTTCTGACCTTTCTGTTTCTTGTCTCCCGACTGTTTCGAATGATCTCTTTTGAAGAGTTGGCTGCCTTTTGCCTACTATGCCCTTTCTCTTTCATCTCTTCGGGGTGTCTCTTCAAGGCTGATTTAACAGAAGGAATTCAACAACACAATTTGGGGGTGGTTGGAGGTGAAGGGAGCGAAGCACTGCCAGGAGGCAGGTCAACTACCTCACCTGATCCCTGACAGAGAAAGAAACTACTTATTATGAATGGAATGCAGCCATGTGTGGAGTTCTTTAAAAATGGGCAACTGAAGGAACTTTTCTCAAAGGAAATTGTGCCCACACAGGATTTTTGCCGCCTTGTTGACTGAATGACCTGATTCCCATGTCAGCAAGCACATAGAGCGGAGTAGTCCCAGTCAACCAGTTGCTTAACATGGCTCCAAGGGCTTCAGCAGCCAGGTGTGCTACCTACAACATGACCTAGGAGGCCTCCAGGCAGGGCAACCCACGCCATGGCAAGGTACTGTGAGCCCTCCTGCCTTCCTGGCCCCACCTCCTGGAAAGAAGTATTCTTGGCTAGATCACAACTCATGGGTCAGGGTGAAATCAAGGGCTAGGAGTGCTTTGGTGCTCAGTGTCATGGCTAATAAAAGATGGAGAGAGAAGGGAGTTGGAGGGAGGAACACCATACCAGTATGCAGGAGAACAAAGAGGAGAAACTGCAGGCGAAGAGTGAATGAGCTTTAAAAAGTCATGGAAAACTGTGCTTGCACTGATTTGGGCTGAGTTTCCTTTGATTCTCTTGTTGCTATCTTTCTGTCAGTCACAGGAGAGTTAGGAAGAGGCAGTCTCAGTGTCAGGGCCCTAAAGCAAAATAAACAACTGAAATTTAGGATTGGGAGCTTGAGGAAGACACCCAAAAGTACACATAAAAGGAATGAGATAATTGCAGGCTGCTGAGTTTTAAATGCAGCTTATTAAATGCAATCTCCCTTTCTAAGCATTAGAGACTGTTGGCATAGGGTGTGTGCTATTATAGACATCCTCCTAGAGCTATTTCCACCTCCTGCCCAAGTATCTGATTTTATGTACTTCAAAATGCCATTAGTTCACTCGACTGACTTTAGTTCTATTGACAATGTTAATTCTTTGCCTGTACAAACCAAAGGCTACTGAGGATAAGCTGATTTTTGTTTATTATCTGACAAGACTCAAGATTACACTAAACTGATTTTGGTCTATCTTCTCTCAACTTAACCATTGGAGGTGAATGCCTCCTTGGATTATATTTATGGGGGGGGGGGGAAGTCATGCACAATTTAAAATTAGCTACAGTAGCTGGCAAAAGGGTGTATGTAATTGTGCAGGTTTAAACTATTAGTAAATTGAAAGGTTGGTGTGAATGATCACACATGTACTTGAGCTAAATCTATTTCCAAGTGTAAGTCTAAAGATGTTTCCCCTTGACCACATGATTAATTTGCTCATGCAGGGCTCCTGAGGGTTTGTGGCCAGCATGGTGCCAGGGAGGTCTCAGAGGTTTTGAATCAATAGCAGCCTACGTTGTCACAGTATCAAGATTTTAATTGTCCTTTTCTGTTAGGTTTAGCAATCATGTATCAGGCAGAGCTGAAGTAACAAAAATACATTCTGAAGAGAGAAGAGGGCCAATTTAGAAAACAAATTTAAGGAGAAATGGAACTGATTAGAACCTAGTTCTCTATGGATTCTGTTTATGTTTGCTAGACTCAGGATTTTTTTTTTCTATTTGATCATATTAGATCATCGGTACTTATGAAAAGTCTGGGACCCAGACCGTTGAGCGCCCTTTCAGAAGAGAGAACAGGAAGCCTCGCCAGGGTGACTGACCTGAGATAAGGAGAAAATCAGGACCATCAGAAAATGAAACTATGGACAACCAACTACATTAGCAGCTCAGTCCCACCAGAAGCACAGCCATCCAGGGCTGATCCATGTGGGACACATATTTGCCTTATTTTTCTGACACTTTTTTCAGGTCTTTTATAACCGGGTCCTTCTCTGCAGATCATTTTGTAAGCACAGTCCGACCTTACATCTCATGGATTCAATAGAAGGAGACAAGGTTAGAATGGCCCATGACTTAACTGTCACCAATACCCGGAAGGGGCCAGCCCGCCGAGAAGGGGGCGTGAGCAGCAGGCCCTGCTGCTAAAAGGCAGATCTTTAAAACTGTGTGAACACTTTTAATATATTACCACTCCTCTGGGAACTGGCTACTTCTCTCCCCACTTCAGAAAACACATAATGGAACTTTGTGTTTCAATTTAACGTCCCTTGGAAACGGAAATCTTTTGCCCTTATAAGAAAAAAAAATAGTAAAGAGGGAGAGGAAAGGCAAGAGAGAAACGAATTAGGCAGTCTCCAAAGCACACTGGCTCAACTGGGAAACTGTGACCAAAGCAAGCTCCATAATAATATAATGACCTTTAATGAGTGTCTTGGGAAACAATACAGCCCCAGCATAAAAGACAAAGGGCAAAACCCATCAGGACTCTGCTGACACTAATTTAAAATGATTTTCAGAACAACTAAAGAATGTAAGAGAAGTAATCTGATCCACCCATCTGACCTCACTTTGATTCAAGGGCCATTCTCCTGCCATTTCTAATTGTCAAACCCTCCACATTTCACATCTGCTCATATTTAATGAAAAGCCCACTCTCACCACCGCTCTTTGAGTCAACCAACTCTGTCAAACGGGCACCACCCAACTCCACCACCAGCGAGGGAAGCCCAGGGATTGATATTGGAGCTGTGCCAGTGGAGTTCTGCATAGAGAGAGACATATTTTAATTGGAGAAGAAGGGTTTACGTGGGTACATGAGGGGGCTCCAATTGGAATGAATTTTTCTAACTTATTATTAGTGGTCAAAGGTGAGTGGTCTCACACAGGGACAGATGAAATCTGCTTTTGTTTGATGGAGTGACGACGGCAGGGAGACTGATGAAACAGAAGAGGAGGCAAACCCCCCCCTACCCCCGAGCTGTCAGGACCAGTTAAGGTTTCGACATGCAGCCCAAGCTCCATGTTTTCCATGGTAAGACTGACTTTGGAGAGGTAGGAAAGACAAGTTTCAGACAGGATGCTTCTGAGAGAACAGGGCAATCCCACCCCAAGTGTTTGATCTCCTCAGCCTCCATTCAACGTGTGGATTAAATCGCAGAGCTGACAAATCCCTCCTGGGATGGTTTCTCCTGAATAAAATGGAAGTTGCATGAAATGGGTGTTGAGGGGACACAAAACTTGCTGGGATTGGTGCAGGTAGCCACTGCCTAAATGTGACCACAGGTTCAAGTTCAGAGCCCCAGCGGCTCTTTCCTTTTCTCCACTGAGTCACTGGCCACGTTTTAGATCCTCATGGTGATTTGAAAAACAAAGAAACTATGCCTTAGGAAATGGGTAACCTGGGTAACTGGTGATTATGTTCTCCACTGTCACTCAAAGAGACCTGTCACAGCTCACCCCTTTGCTCCTCCCCAGCTTTGGCTCTTAAACCTAGTGTCTTGCCACACACTGTTGACAAATCCTTGCAAAGTTATGATGTAATCCCCCTTGGTAGCTTCCTTATAATTAGAGACCTGAGACGATGAGAATAGAAGGGTTAGGGCCTCTATTGTGGCATCTGTAAGAAAGATTTTACAAGGAACTTCCTTTCTAGGATCAGGCCAGTGTGCTTTAAATCATCCAAAACCCTTCCCAATATACTCTCTACTGAGTATCATTTTTAAAAATGAATCCTGTTCCTTGGCACTGCTCTGGAGAAGAAGTGAATGACGAATCAGAGGATGAGTTGCTGGTCTTACACCTAACTTTTCCAAATGTCTCCAAGAGCAGGATACATGGATATCTTGAGTCTGAGTCGTAGGCACAGACATCAGCACAACCTGGTCCATTGCTCCACCATCTATGAGTCTCTGCCACATGTGAGCCAAGCAAGACAGTCGTGGACAAAACTACTCAAAAGCTAAGTACTTCTCTTTCTCCTCTCCCAGGTGAATTAACCCCAAAGAGAAACTTTAGTTCAACTAGTTCTGGGTACTTAGAAGAGCAGAGAATGGATGAAGGTTGGTCAGCACTAATCGTGCTGGGTACTTTCCAGGGAGATGAGCGAAGCACAGAAGAAACTAAAATCTCCCTCCTACACGCACAGCACTGTGGAAACAAGGAAACAGCCACACTGTACAGAATTCAAGTCCTCATGTGGAACTGGAACCCCGTCTGCCCTTAGATGATGGCCTGCATCCCAATGCCCCAGTACACAACTGGGGTTCTCACCACATCCTATGTGTCAGGGAAGCCCCCAGTAAAGCTGTGCTAAAGATCAGGACAAGGGAAGGCTCGGGAATGTGGCACAGGCTAGCTTGGTCAGCTGACAACAGCAGGACCTGGAGAGGTTCTCTGAGTCTGTGGATGACAAAGAAGGCTTGTAGCAAAAATCCTGTGTGGTGGACTAAGGAAATCACGGAGCTTCGTGGTTTATGGTTTCTGCTGTGTTTGTGATCAGAATTGCAACAAGATGCCGCAAACACAGGGGCTATCTATTTAAAAAAAAATGTTTATGGAATGATCCTTTGAAATAGTTATTTTTCTGAAGGAAAACCCAGGAATCCAGCAGTCTACATAGGTGGGCAGTTTAAGAGTTCACTTTTCCAGAACATAGGACACAATCTGGCACTAGAGGAATGAGATTCAGGTTAGGTAAAAGCAAAAACAAAACTGCGTCCATCTGCACCTGAGCCTTGGTGTACTTCAGAAACAAAACCCACCATCTGCAATGTAATATTAGAGGAGCCTCATTTCCTCTAAACTGTTATCCATCATCCCTTCCACCCAGCCCAACATAGACCCTCTGCCCAAATATGCCACTATACACCCCACACATTTCCATATTGACATAGCTCTGGGCTTGCTGTCACCCTGATTTCCTGGGAGGGAGAAGATCAGCAGACTGTACCATAGTCCTGCACGCTATTACAAGAAGCACAAATTATCAGCGAGAAGGGAGGCCTTCCCATCATGTACACGTACACAGGCAGCTAGGGCCACAGGTCACAACACACAGCGTCACATGGGGAAGAAAACACCAGTCCAAGTGACTCACAGAACCACAGGGCACAGCACGAGACGAGATGATACCACAGACAGCACAGACACGGAACTGCGTGTGTTGGGTAAACTTACAGGCACGGAAACTGGTGGAGCAATCATTAACAGAGACAGAAGAAAGCGGGAAGGCTCTCTCAAGGGTGTCCACGTTACCACGCACACGGCCTGACATGCACGAGCAGTCACGCTCAGAACGTCCGCAATCAAAACAACATGCCCGTCTCATTCTCTTGTAGATGGACATCTTGGCTATACCGTGTGGTTGGGTGGGAGGAGAGGAAGAGCGGTAGTTAATGGCAAAGTTATGCTCAGCAAGGCAGCTGGAAGGGAGCTGAAGGGATTTAACACAGGTCTTAGTTCATTTTAACAGTCTTGACCCAGAAAAAACTGTTGAGTGACTGTGGGTTAACAGTTTCGGTTGTACATAAAAAAAAAAAAAAAATGGAGTGAAAAATATAAATTGCCTTTATCATCCCCCAAGACTGTTACACATTACTTTTCTCCCCTAGGTAAAGCAGGAGACCACAGGGAAAGGGCATGGCTGATTACAATCAAGTTTTTAGATGAGGAGAGGAACAGGTCATAGACAGTGAAAATGTAACCAACATTTTTTCCCCTGGCACAATTAATACAGGAGGACAGATATACACACAGTCAGTCAATTAATTGCTTCTTTGGTACAATGAATGGTTTTTTGCAAGATGCAAAAAATCTAATATGTAGGTTTTCTAATTTCTATCCATTTCTGGGCATTAGGCAGAGCCCGGGACAAGCTTTCATCAAATTAGATGTGAAACGATTACGTGTTAATATAGAATCTGAGGATGCCTCTGTTGAACTTCCCCAGAGTGAGTTTACATGATGCCTACAGGAATTTAAATTTACTCTTGACAGAACAAATATCCAAATCTGTCCATATAAGAAATGCAGCTACTCAAGGCTAATGCTGTGTATTTGACATTAAAGGCAGTTCACAAATAAGAAATCACCAAAAGCATATGAGATGTTGGTCTATTGGATTGCATTTAGCTACTCATGGGTGTATTTTCTGCTTAAAGCTGAGAGAATCTGGAAATCACACCAGCTTTTCTCTCCCCGCCCACCAAAAACTCAGAAAGCAACCAGGCTATTGGTTAATCACAGTTTTTTTGTTTCTCATACAGAAAATAACAGCCAACATCGATTAAAAATTATAACACATGAAATTAGAAAAGAGATCCCACATAAAATATCTGACTGCAATTTGCAAGCAGCATTGCCAGCTCTTCGAAAGCCAGCACTGTAGTTTCTGCACTGCCTGGGGATGCGACCCAAGTGCTAAACCTACAAAAGTTGCTGGACTTGAGTGGTTCTCGAGACCCTACAGCTTTGCTCTTCAAGCCAATTTATATTTTGTACAACTGGAGGCTTTGTTTTTGTACCTCGTGTTGATGCTACAACTGGCAAACATATCTGCTTATCACTTATCAGGAGCCAGTCTGCTCCTCTCAGAAGGTAGAAGAATTCATTTTTATTCCCAGCACCACAGCCAAATATCCAGCTGAGGTGGAAAGGTGTTATTCCCTGCACCCACACCTTCCATCTGGAAAGTCATCCCCTCCCTTTCTTTTCCTTTGTGGAGAATGGTTGTGCTCTTATTTTAAAATATGGCTTGTGGTGTTGCCCTCTTTGAATGTTACAGTCACCAGGAAGAGGGGTTTAAATCTCTCAAATGGGTCAAGTCCTGTTCTAAGACCTTTATGGCTTGCCATACAGTATATTTGTCAAGCAAGGGTAACGTTATGATTGCAAAGAACAGGCACTCGGGGAGATGAATGAGAGATCTCTTCAGCAGCAACTCCATTCCTGTAAACTTGGCTCGCATTTTAGTGACATGTTCTTTTAGCATCCTAGCTAGTCAGTTGGTCAAAACATCACCATGCAGCCCCAGTCCTGTTCAGTGTGTGGAACATCAGCGTGGCACCTCACTCCTGAGCTTAGCTTTCACCAAAATAAATAAATAAATAAATAAATAAATAAATAAATAAATAAATAAATAAATAAATAAATAAATGAATAAATAAATAAATAAATAAATAAATAAATGATAGTTCCACTATAGCATTTGAATCAAAAGAATTTAGTGGACATGATGTCAATATTCAGATATCCACGAACAGCAGTGGTTGAAATCAAGAGGGGAAACAGTGTTCCACTGAAAACTTGAATACGAAGTTATGTAAAAAGCGTTCAGATCTGGGCTACAACTTGGAGAACAATCGCAGGCTTTTTCCTTCTTAGTTCTTTCTCTGGAAATATTGATTTGTTATTTACACATATAAAGGGAAATAAAGATGATTTTTTGTTTCACTGTAGATAAATTGTTTTGAAAAAAATTTTAATCAAATGCTGTAGCAGAAGAGAAGCCCATCAAACTCTGAAATGCTATGCTTCTCATTAGCGGCAGCCCCTGGCTTTCATTTCCATACTGCATTTTGGTTCATAGACGATAATAGAATCTGACACATTTATAGGGAGAGTCCTTATATACATACATACATACATACATATATACATATATATATATATAATCTTTAAGGACAAAGGGAGGAAGGATGGGGTGGAATAAATTTTGAAATGATTTTGTCAGAGGTAAGCCCATCATACTGGATGATTTAAACCTCCTCCTTGATAACGGTTGGGGGGAGGATACAACTTCAAACTAGTGCCTCTCAGGGTTTGTTTGCAACTGTTATTGTTGGTTGTTCTGGCGACCATGCATTGTTCTAAAATTTCATGTTGTTAGCATGCAGGAACAGGCTGAAACTGGTAATCGAAGCAGCAAAACCCATTTGCTATAAGAAGATTAAATGTTAATTATAAGCAGTCACATTCCAAAGCAGCATATGCATAAAAAAGAAAACATGCTTTTACTCGTCATTCCTTCCCAGTCATCATTTGTACACTCACACCAAATACAAAATAGAAATCTCAAAGGACAAACAAGAACCACTACAAAAAAAAAATCAGCAACAATGATCAATGAGAGGTTCAAAGACAGGACAGAAACAAGTAAAAATGATCGTGCCCTACAGGCTGAGTTGACAAACCTTTGTGAATTATAAGATCTAGACCCAGGTGTCACTGCCTGAGAGGTGGTGCTTTGCTCTACTTCTGGAACAGCTGGTTTTCACTGATCCCTTCACCTATGTACTTCTGGTTCTCTTTCTTAAAGGTAAGGCCCCTTTCTCCCATCTGGTGGCAGGGTCCTCAGGCTTGAAGGACTTGTGACCCAGCCAGAAAGAGCCTTCCTCCACCATGAATCACAAGCAAGCCCTTTAACTAAAACCTGATGAGGATTTGCCTTCCTGGAACACTGGGGCTATTCCAGGAGATTTGGACACTCTGTGTGTAAAATTATACTCTGAACTTGTAAAATAAAATTACATCAACATTAAGTGATGGACATTCTAATTTAGTGTTAAAAAAAAACAACAACTTGTCTCTCTTTAGTCCTTCAGTTTTGTTTTAGTGAATCATAGATGCTCAGAACTGCTGGTATTTATTTCCACTTCTCCATGATTGTTTCCTTTTCTAGAGTTGATGTAGGTTAGAAGGTTAATTTCAGATATCAGGACACCACTTATAACTCCCAAGGTTAAGTTTCAAAGAGCAACTTTGAAAGTTTCAGTATTTATTTAAAACAGAAGAAAGTTTCTTATTTACTCCCTGGACATGGAAAGTGCCCTTTCTCCTCTGGTGTTTGCTATTTTTTTTTGTTTTTTTTTTTTTTTTTTTGTTTGTTTGTTTTTTTCTTTTTTTCCTGCAGTTACCCTATGCTCTCCAGTCTTCAGAAAAGGGAGTTTCCCCCAGGATTTCATAATACAAAGTAGATCTATGAGGACATCTAGTGGATCTGTGTGGAAGAGCAGCTAGTTAGGGAGACCACCCGAATAAAGCCTTCATGAATTGAAACGTCAACAGGGTCATTTCAATTCAGTGGTTTCTCACTATCCACGGAGGCTGTTGAGAGGAAGTGAGAGGTTTAGACAGAGGTCCTAGAGTTGAGAATGGTAGCTTGCAATTCAATGGGTCTGCAGCCATGGCTGGTAGAGGAGGATGATTTGGGTACCCACTGGTCTTCTCAAGCGCTGCTGCAGCTGTTTGAGACAGAGAACAGACAAGAGTCTATGTCTGGTAGGTGTGAAAGCTATAGCTACTTGTCATTTCATCTTAGGACTCTGGGAACTTTTTGTTCAATAAATTGTTCCCATGGGCCAGCTTAACTCCGAGAAAGCAGAAATATAAGTCTCTGGAGACTCAGTTTTCTCTTTTGCCTACATCTTGTTCTTGGACCAGTGCCAGTTTCCAAGAATTCTGTGGCTGCCAAGAATTAGACCCTTGGTTCCATCTTTCTCCTCAGAACCCTGTCCTAGCAGTTTTACAATTGGAGAGAGGCTTTTATGTGCTTTCCTTCACTGTGATGAAGTAGATGTTCATCCAATATTTGCATTATGACTTCCTCACACCATTTGTGGAAACAAAACAAAAGTACTTCCCTGGTGGAGATCATCAAAGCTATGGGTTTTCTCTTCAGTGGTTAAAACTGGAAGATTTCTCAAATGCAGTTTCAACAACTTTTCCTATATTTCCAGAGGTCATGGTCATGAAAAAGGAAACCCGTAGAGAAGTGGCTGCTGTTCATGCAGTACAGTTACTGCTCTTTCCGTGTGTCAAGCTGACAATCAGCTGTCAGACTCAGGTTCTCCGCAGCTAGCTCTAGTGAGCCAAGCCTGGAATGGAAGAGGGAGTTGGACTCCATCCTGTTCTCAACACCATCTGCCCGCTGCATCAGCCACCAAATTGTCAGCCAATTTCCAATTGCAGAATCTTAATTTCCAGGGTGGGTTGGAAGGGGCAGGAAAAGTGGCTCTGGACAGAGAGGCTCAGGTGGAGTTTTCCAACTGCTGGGGGGAAAACATTTTAGGTTTCAAATGATCAAATTCAAGGGAAGACTGGTGTGAAAGGAAGAAAACCTGCCAGTTGGTTCACAGACACTTTTCAGATCACAACCGCATGTTTAAAATCAGTCCAATGAAGAACGGATTATTTTCAAACCTGACCTTATGACTGCTCTTCAAATGCTCAGCAGCAACTAAAATTGCAAGTAAAAATATCCATGAAAGGAAAAGTCCACCGATGTGTAAGGTTGAAGCATCCTTTTGATGTGACACAGGGATTCAGAGGGCATTCTTTCAAGCCCCATAAATGAGGACTGATGTCTTCACTTAGCAAAATTCCACTTATTAGCTTCTGGAGGGAAAAGAAAGATCTTCCAGGTAGTTTTCCAAGAATAGAAAGAGGGGAAATAAAAAGCTAGTTAACGTCAACAGCACAGAGCACACTGAGCTAGTGTATGTTTCCATGACCACCATCTTGTGGTTGGGAAAGGCAGAGGGATTTGGCACTAGAGGTGCTTATTGATTGACACCACATTTTCCATCTGATTCGGAAGGAACATTGCATAGAATAAGCAGTTCTGTAGGTATGAAAGTGGCTCAGGACCTCAAGCCATCCCTCTAATTGTTCTACAGATGAAGGGAGCCGTGCAGTCAATTTTGACAGAACTGTGCTTCAATCCGAAGAAGGTCATTGCTTTGTTTGGTTTGCACATTGAGCAAACTCTACGTACTAGTCAAAACCAGATGAGCAACTTGCCTGGTGCAAAGAAATATGGGAGGACTGAGTGCTAAGATTTCTCCAAGTTCCAGGGCAGTTGGACTGAACTGATCTGCAGGTTGGGTATTGCTTTAGGAGACTCTTACACACATGGGTAAACACCCAGTGCTCATAACTGGTGCCACTGAAAGCAACATTGGTCTAAATCACACAAATGCCAGCTCTGAGATCCCCATATTTTGTGGGTAAGAAGGGCCCTTCTACTTGAGTAAGTTCACAGACTTACATTTACTCATTCAGAGGGCTACCCAGCTGGTTAGTGGAACACTTTCCTATAGTCATCTTCCTGTCTTAAATAAGTGGATCTTTGAAGAAATATGTCTAATATCCATAGCAGAACTCTGTATGTCCTCGTGGGTGTTGATTGAAAGAGAAATTCTATTTTAAAGCAAGGGAACCTCATAGACTGCAGGAAATAATTACCACTGTGGCAATACTTGTCTCTGGTAAGGAAGTTTAGATACTTACAGTCCCAAGATGGGTGTCCAATTAATTCACTAGCAAGCACTTTCTCATATAGAGAGACACATATATTTTAATAAATACATCACTCTCTATAAATTAATTCTATGCTTATATATAAAAATATGCATTTTTACATATATAAAATTTTTATACTTTATTTTTATATATAAAATATGCATTTTTACATATAAAGTACTTTTACATATAAAGTACATATCATATATATATATCACAACTGAGGAATATATATGTGTTTCCTTCAGGATAAGAATTCAAGCTTTACAGCCGAGGAGACCAAGTATAATTAATCAAGGGCAAGCATGACAATGACCCCCAATTAAAGGGCATCTAGAGCTGTAGTGGTAATTACCTCAGCCTACTCAGTGTCCCCTAAGGGTCCTGAGACAAGGTCTTCAAGAGAAACACTGTTGTAAAAGTCTTATTTTCAAGTGGAAAAATAAGACAGAGTCTTTAAAGCTGGCAAGAGGCTGGGCATGGAGTGGATGAACAAAGGGGGATTCCTTGCTCTCAGGTTTCTCCAGCTCCGAGCTACTCTGCAGACCTTGTTGGAAGAGGGAGTTGGGGCATGATGTCACCGCTACATGCAACATAAATACCAAAAGGAAAAAAAAGAAAGAAACTGAAACTGCACAGAAAATAAAAGAAGTATCTCGTCTAGAGAAAGACAGGGGGAACTGGACTCCGGGCTGCTGGGAACCCGTTTTACTCACAATATATCACTACCAGTGTGCAGTTAAAATAGAGTGGGGGCCGTATTCCAAGGCAGCAAAGAGAAAAAAAATAAATCAAAGATATGTCAATGATCAGAAGTTAAAAAGAATTTCTTCAAACACATCAATTTAGACATGACTTGTCCCCTAGGAGTTTACCCTTTGGCAAACTTTTAGAGGCTGGGGGAGAAAAATGTAAATCATTAGACCAGGTTTGTTATACAGAAAAAGGAAAAGGGTATAAATAGCTGACTCTGGGAGTTTGCTCCTTAGTCACACAGCTGAATTTGACTCTTCCTTGATGGGAAGCTATGAAGAAAGGGAAAGAAATGCAAAAGTTAAACTGGACTACCACAGAATTTCCAGAAATGATTCCATTCCAATGTGGAAATGCCCACATCCGCTATTTCTCCAGATAGTATGGCATGAAACATTTCAGGCTGTTGAATGATGGGAAAGGGGTAGGAGGGGAGGGTGGGATGGAAAAGACTAGATTCGGAAGAGAGGGATAGGACGCTATGGATAAATACCAGTACTGACCAGCAATCCTGTCATTGTGGAGCTGTAGGATTCCAGTGTGACTTACTAACACCTGGCTAGCAGATGAGTTATGGATAGATGAGTGTGTAGGTGAGCTGCCTGCTCCAGCTCGGGGCACTAGAGAATGTGCATACAGGGCATGGGAATCTCCTCCATGCATTGTCAAGAATCCTAGCTCCTTCTAGTGAAACTTTCTTCCCAACTAAAACCCAGCTTCCCCAGTCTCCTAACTTGCCTGATATGTGAGGGGAGGTTCATGTATGGCAATTCACTTTATTCTAACCTCTCCCAGCACCCTGTTCTGCCCCCTCCCCAGCCACACACATACACACATCTGCACCCTTTTTCTGTAACACAGGATGCTGTGGTCTTTTAATTAGGAAGAACAATATTGGGGTAATTCTGATTGTTATCAAATTTTACTCCCATTGCCAAGGACCTCTATGACATGAAGCATCCAAGGTCAGTGGAGAGGGGTGCAAAAAGATGGCAGTAAGACCTTGTCATACTAGCTTGGCTTTGGAGAGGGGGAGCCCTTTTGCAGAAATCTGTGCTGGGTATGATGGGAGATTACATGTTTCACCAGCTTGACCAACTATAAGGGAAATGAAAGAATAAAATTATTTCAATTATATGCCTCTTCTTCCAGAATAATCAGTTTGCTTGCCTGCAACCAATATGGAAAAAAAAACACCTCAGAAGCCAAATCTCACCTCCAGGGCCTCCTGTTCTATGTATAGTCACCAGACAGTTCCTTTAAAATAAGAATTGATGGTGTCTTAAAATTTTCCAATGACTTCTTATTACTGAACTAAAACTCAGGATCTTAGCACAGCTCCTGTCTCCCATCTGATCTCATCTTGTACCTATCTTCCCCAAACCAATAGCCC
Organism: Uropsilus gracilis; assembly: GCA_004024945.1. Lineage (NCBI taxonomy): Eukaryota > Metazoa > Chordata > Mammalia > Eulipotyphla > Talpidae > Uropsilus > Uropsilus gracilis. The sequence continues at coordinate 36,642 of PVHY01003138.1, read as the reverse complement.
TACTGCCCTGCCTTTCTTCCTTCAAATACTACAGACTTATTCCTGCCTCTTGGTCTTAGCTCTTGCTCTTCTGCCTGCCTGGACTTGGTCTCAGCTTCAATGTCACTTCCCAGGGGAAATCTTCTAGAACTTGCAGGCTAAAAATATCATGCCTACAAGGTTCCTCACACTTCAGCAGTCCCCATTCTCTTCTCAGCACTTGTCTCTAACTAGATGTATTTCATTGTTCCTGTGGTTACTGTCCTCATCTTCATTCACTAGAGTGAAAGATTCCAGAGGCCACCAGTATTATCTCGTTCATCACTCCATTCCTAACATTGAGAATAGAGCCTTGCACAAAGAAGTTGCTCAAAAAGATGTGATTTGTAGCCTTGCCAATTCACTGAAAGCCCTGGAACTGTTGGATCTGTGACTCTCAGCAAGCTCATCCTCTCAATAAACTTGAAGTCTCAGTGTCCTCTTTCCATAAAATGGGATAACACCTCCTGTCATGTACACAGGGTTACAACAATGAGGATCAAAGAAAATGACCATAAGAAGCTGTGAATGTGCTAAAATCATCAGAAGAAAGGTATCATTATCACTTTCTCTAGGTTTGCACACAATTTCTCTTGGGCAATGCAATATAATTAATGCAAAAGTCATGTCTTTCCAAGGCAAAGCCCACTTTAAGATCTTGGGAGCTCACAATGCAACATCCTGAATTACCCAAAAGTTCCACTAGAAAGCTACTTTGGAAGAGGTTGGGCTTCAGTTAGGATATACCAGAAGCAACCAGGCCCAATCTAGTCTAACCCAAAGCACAATGATATTTGACAGCGGTTACTGGAGCGATGACAAGGCCCATCAGTGATGGCCAAGTTCCTTTCTGAGGCTAGTTTATCACATCTGAAACTTCTGGCCTTTGATACCAAAACCTGTAGTAATCTCAAATGGAAAAAGAGTCAGCTACAATGTCGGAAACAAAATTCTCAGATTCTATTTCCCACCCAGGGCTAGTACAGCCATCTTTACATTTGTTGGTCCCCCATCCACTGGAAATCACTCTGCCAAAGCATGCCTTCCTCCATTCAGTGCCTTAGTTGTCCCTCCATTCCATACAGGGTGCTTACTACGTTCCACTGGCCACTTCCATCTAGACTTCCCCTTGAGACAAGGAGTGGAGATTGGACCCCAGGGCCAGGTCTAGGTGCTGAAAGTAATGATTTTTCACTCCCTGCTCTAATAAAGTGAGGACAGGTGTTTACTTCGTTTCTCTTTAAACTGTTTGGTGAAACATAAACATATTCAAGAAAACTCTTGATGTTTAGTGTTTCTTTCATAGGAAAAGAAGAGGGAAATGAATTAAGGGAAAAGGAGAGAGGGAGGGGAGGGGGAAAGAAGCACTACTTACGCCGTTTGCAGCCACATTTTTTTATTCTTTTGGGATCTGTGATGTCATCATGACAGGCTTTGCAGTAAAAAAATGCCCTGGAGAAAGAGAATGGAAAAACTGACACATTTCATAATCCACCCAAATGAAATGAGTACCACATTTCCTCCACTGTGGTGCCAAATTAATGAAACACGCCAGCATTAATTTCCTTTAATCTTTTGAAAGGTTTAGACGTTTACAGACGGAAATGTTTGTTGCAAGACCATTTATTCCAAACACAGGGCTCTGTGATTTGAGTTAGTGCTTCTTTTAATAAACTTTTATTTGAAAAGGAATGGGGGAAAGTTTGCTGATGTGACATGCGGTGTCTGCTCCCTTGTCTTTCAGGGCAGCTCTCAGAACACATGGACCACCAGACGGAGTCCTTCATAGGAAAGTGGAACTCACCAGGAGCCCCAAGCTGCCTGGCCAAATGCCCATTAAGGAGGCAGAAGGATGAACATTCCTCCATCAAATAAAAATGTTCACCTGGTCCCTTTGAAAGCTTCTTTTCTTTTTAGCTAAAGTTAGAAATGTGGGGTGGGGGTGGGGTGAGGGGGGGAAGTAATAAAGCTACGAGTCACGTGAACTTCCACTGAATTCTTCCTGGCCACTCAGAGGTCATATTTACTCTATAACTAGTCTGTCAACTCCCATAGTCTCTGGTCCCCAGTCATGGACTAAATGAAGGTTTTCTTCTCACTAAGGGGCACAGATCAGTTGACCACTGGAATGGGGTGGGCAGGGTTATTAAAGGATTGGGATGGGTGAAGGAAGGATAAAATAAGGTTCCCTCATGGGTCAATATATGATGGCAAGGTGCATTGGCCACATCAAAGATATCTGAGAAAGGGTGAAATCGGATCATTCAAGGACAAGTAAAAAATGCAGTGTCTAGAAGAACAACACTGGAGGTCTGTGTCCTTTCAAATTGGGAGGTCATAAAGTTCATTGGAATTGCCTTACAACCTCCTAGAGATGGGGATTAGCAAGATCTCTGGCATAACACCTTCACGAATACCACCATGAAATTACATGACAGGTGTAAACATGGTTTTTCCTGGACCAGGGTTTAAAGATGTAATACTATTCCTGACCATTTTATCCCTGGGTTCCTTTTTCTATTTTTTCACAGGAACTGCATTTATGATTGGCAGTGGTTGAAAACCAATGATAAGATTTTCAGACCTGGAAGAGATTTTGCAGATCCTTTAGCCAAAGTCTCTGGAACTCAGTGTCCTCATCTCTAAATTGAAGAGGTTGTCATGACCTGCCCAAAATCATCCTGTGCTGGAACCTGGCTGTCTCCAAAGCTTCTAAATCCAAGTTCAGTGCTTGTTCCTTCCTAGTAGCTCATCACTATTTCTTCAAATGCCAGTTTCCATCAATGTTAGAACAACAACAAAAAAATAACAGAGAAAAATATTGATGGTCTGCCCTGAATTGGCATCTTGGCTAAGAAACGAATCAGTGGTGATGTGCCTTGAAAGGGAAAAGACTAGGAAAGGAAAAAACTTTTTTTTCTTCCCACAGCCTTTGTCCATTTCACTTCCTCCTTCATTTGATGCTTCAACCTGTAGTAATACTATTAACAATAATAATAGCTAACATTTATAGGGCACAGACTGTAGGCTGAATGCTATAGTAAGCATTCTATAAGCATTAATGCATTTGATTCTCAAACAACACTTTTAAGGAGGTATGATTATCATCTCTGTTTTACAAAGAAGGACTGAAGCTTAACAAGCTGCCCTGCTAAAAGAAGCAGAACTAGGATTGAAAACTACAGTCTTATCCTCTTGGTCTCTTTCTAGTAATGAGATGATGCAATGATGATGGGTCTAAATAAACTACTGAAAGATAAAACCTGGCTACTTCATGAATTAAAATCGTATCCTGGAAGTGAAACAGTCACAGGAGACAGACAGGTAAAGCTAATGAGTGCTAGGTTCAGCTAATGGATGCAGGGTAGGGTCTAGACTTGTGGAGACATGTGACCCAAATGGAGCTGGGAAGAGAGCAGAGGATTTTAGCTCCAGCTGAATTTTGCTAGGTGGCAGTTCATACAAACACCATTCCTCCCCCCCTCCTATTTCTGTTTCTGTCATACTTATTTGGCAAAGCTCCATTCACTATACAGCTGGTCTGAGCAATTGTGTGTGGTTGGGAGAAGCAATCACAACTTCTGATTGATCTCACTCTCAATGAACATTCTAGGGATGTTCTATACTCCTCAGGATCTACTCTATACCACCTACTTCTACCTCAAACCTCCCTTCCTGTTCTCCTCTCACCTACTCTTCCATTTGTGCCACTCTTTCCTCCATCAGTAGGTCCTTAAGCTTGTGTCCCTTATCATCAGGAAGATCAAATCCACATCTTACCAGGCTGCCCTGTAGGGCCCCTGTCCTCCGGTTCTCAGTGTGTTGATCAATGGGAGGAGCCAGTGGTGAGAAGTTATGAACTCTTCCTTGTCAGGTCACAAAATTGACCTTGCCAGGTCAATATTTCTCTACTGAAGGAAGCCACTCCTTCCAGGCAGCTATTCCTACACTGCAACTTTTTATCCTGGGTTCCAACAATAGCTAACATTTATAGGGCACAGACTGTAGGCTCCGTCTGTGATTCTGCAGGGCTCTGGATGAGCATGGCTCCCCTTGGAGTGCTTAGCCATCATTGTTGGCTTCCCTTATCCCTCTGCCAACTTTATGGAGTCCCCTCATTAAACTTCAGTCCTATTAAAGGATCAGGTTGCAGGCTGGATATAGACAGTTCCATTCCCCTTAAACCCTAGTTCTTTCCAGGACCTTCATTGACTTGACAAATTTATTTCTCTAGCCATGTCTTTCCCCAGAACTCCAGAATCTTAGCTACAACTGCCTTTGTGACATCTCCACGTGTCTGTTTGGTACATATCTTCTGCTTAACATAACTGAACATATCTGACATTGAATTCCTAATCTCCTACCTCCCAAACTTTCTCCGCCTCCTGTTCCCCCTAATTCAGGAAGATGAAGCCACCAGTCACCCAATTGCACTGACTGCAAATCCAGGCTCTGCTCTTGATTTTTCTTTTCCTCTCATGTCTTATAGTCACTACATCAGTGAGTGCCCTGGACTCTCCAAAATATACTCATTATTGGTCTCACTTCTCTCTGCCTCTGCTCACCAGTCTAGTCCAAGTTAGCATCTCTCACCTAAATGATATAGTCCCTTACCAGTCTCCTAGCCTCCTCTCCTGTTCTATTATATCCATTCTCTATGTTGCAGGTGGGGAGATCTTTGAATAATATTAATTAGACTTCATCAGCCAACTTAAATCATCAGTGACTCTATTTTATAACAAGCACAGTTTCTGTATAAATGCCCATGAGCATCAGTCCCTGATGTTCTCCCCAACATCACTCCTCTACTTTACTCCACCGCTCACAATTTCTTTCCTTCTAAACACACTTGTTCCCATCTCATGTCCTCTTCCCTTCTAAACTTTCTGTGATGACATTTTACCTATCACCTCAATCTATTGCCAAATATCACTCCCTTTGAGCAGCCATCACTTTTATCCCCAACTTGAATCAGTGAGCCAGTGAATTCCCTGCATTATGAATAAGCCAGACTGCCATTTTCTCCTGCCTGGAATGTGATTCCACAAAGCAGGGATTTCTGTCTCTTGCTCACCACTGTTTTCCTCGCACCCAAGACAGAACGGTCTAGAAAGTAAATAACCATGTGATAGTTACTACAGACATTTGATGAATCAATGAGAATAAGAATTCAGCCCAGAAATGCTAGTTCTTCAAAGTTTTCAGGAGAAACTGGAATAAGGATTTCTATATAAAAGCTTATGACTTTTTCAACTTGGTAACACATTTTTTTTTAATTTTTGACTCAAAAGAATCATGTCTGCAAACCAAACTGAGTCAAAGAGCTACCACTTTGTGATTCTTATATAAAGGCTATGAGTCAAGGTTATTTTTAAAAGAAAACATTCAGTGGCAAAGCAGGAAGGCCAAGTACCTGGGTGCTCATCCCAAAGTATCTTTCAAAAGTTGAATATGAACAGTTCTACTCCCCTTACCCTAGGAACACTGCATCTGTCAGTTTCTATGAGCTAGAATCCATTAACTTCTTTTGTTGCTTTTTTGCAGCAGAGGGTACAAACTCTATACTAGATCATCATTATCTACTTTCCCATTTTTTCAAAACTTGTTTAGTTTCATTCAAATCTCCAATGTCCTTCCTGTGGTTTTCTGCAGTCTTCATCTATTTGAAATCCCCTAACTGACAGCATTTGCTCTGACACATCACACACCATGGAAAATTACAGGCTGGTGTTGTAGCTGATTGTGTCAGCAAATATTTGTGAATACCATAAAGCACCGAAATGAGACATATTGCACTCCTAATATAAGAGGTAATTTGTTTTTTGGACTTCCCAGTATTTGTGACATTCATTAGTGAGAGATGCAATAGGAAATAGAATTACTCAAATGGGAACTTCAGGTTATATTTGCTATCCGGGAGGTACATGTGATCTATTGGCTGCTGTGCTCCCCAACCCCCTGCATGTGCTGCTGAGATGCTGCTTCAGCTTCTATCTGGACTAGAGCACAACTTGTCCTTCTGAAGGACCTGAGCACAGGAAGCTTCAGTCCTGCTCACCTCCACTTTCTTCTCTCAGGTGCACCCAATTCTTGGGGGGAAGGGGGTACTGAAGAACAAAGAGGATCCATGAACTGGGTAAGGAGGTTTTCCTCTCCCAAAACAGCAACCATTTTCCAATTTGCAGGAACCAATTTGTCACTCAGTAGGTCAGCTTTATAAATTTTTCTCTAAACTGATAAGTATGATTTTCAAGGGTGGATGAGAAGAAAATAATTAGCATCAGTTGCTAGTAATTTTAGTTGTGTGCTCAGTATACCAAGCCCTAACCTGAAATTCTGGGTCTTAAATCCTCTCTTTACTACTCACTAGCAAAGTGACTTTAGGCAAGTAAGTCAGTCAACTTAAGCTTCAGATCCTCATGTAGGAAATGGAAATGCTACCTATCTCAGGAAGCTTTTGAGGGGGTTAAATGCATCCATCGATATCTGGTACTAGGGCCTTGACTGATACTAGTACATAAACACTACCTAAGAATTTGTTAGTACTTTTAAATTTGGTAGGAAGTGGGTTTTAGAAAAAGAAAGGCTAGTTCCAAGCCAAGCTCTGCCACTTGCTGACGTACTATAGTGACTTGGGCATATTTATTACAGATGAAGAAACCAAAGTCCCAAGTATTTTAGAAGACTTATCTTATAAGGTTATTTTGATCAGTAGCAACAAAGAAAAAAGACTACCTAGTACACACTGCCTTGGAGTAGGGGCTCATTAAATGAAGATAATAGGCTTATGTAAATAATCACAGAGCATCCCAATTAATGGTTAATTTAAAGTATTTTTTGTAATGTTATTGTTGAACTAAATGAGCTGTATAACCATTGTCATATTTTCTGCTTAGAAGTCTCTCCAGTTCACAGGGTAGAATCAAATACAACACTATTTCAGGATTTTCTACAGAGTCCTATGATGTTTAGGCTACTAACAAGGTTTAAGGATATGAATAAAGTTCTCCTTTTATTAAACAATGCAATGCTGTGCTGAGGAATTGAACATGACAACTTCAACTCTTTACTTATAAGGTCAAAAATAGAAATATTACTAGTTTAGTATTTCATATGAAATTAATTTAAAACCTTGAAATTTCATTTGGCACTTAAAACAGAAAATGATAATTCTGAGTAAGAATTATCTTGGAGTAAGTTTGCCCAGATAATATTAAGTAAAGATCACTAGAAAAGGGCCAGTTGTCCTATTAACTTGTATTAATATAGGGTTTGGGTTATGAATAATCATTTCAGCTCTCTGGGTCTTGGTGTCCTTTAATGGTAAAAATGAAGTCATGGGTAACTAGCCTCTTTTAGTTCTGAAATGTTATTTTCTCATCTAAAGACGTGAAGTTGATTATATGAAGAGGAATCCATTTGAAAATACAGTCTCTTTTTTGGAAGATTTGACACCATTTGATATCTCACAGACTTATTAAGAAGTTGTGCAATTAGCATCCTATAAGTCTAAATGCGTGTGCACCTCCATGGGTTAAGGCATCTATGGTGGTGCCATATGGCAGGTAGATTAAAATAAATGCTTACCTTTTGACTTCTTTGGCATCACTTGCGATGAAAAATCCTAAAGTACCTTCTTGGATCTTAAGATGGTTTCCAGGGTTAATTAATATACTGCTCAGTGAACAAAAACAAAGAAAGAAGATACACATATGAGGTTATTTTCTGAATAAAACCTTGAAGGCTACACCCAAATCTTCATTTTATAGGGGCCCCACTAGTCTAATACTTTTCCCAAAGATTTTTGTTTCGAGCCTGATTTCAGTGACTGCCCTACATATTTAGTTGAATAATGCCATCAGAAGCTCGACTGCTTAATTTCCAAGTTGGCATATTCTCATTTGTTTAAATCAAAGGTTTTGAGTTTTAGGACTGGGTTTAAATAATGGAGCTGCCATCACGGGCTTCTGACTTGAAGCAAATAAAAATGCATTTTTCCACTGCCCCACTTTGAAAACTGCTGTTGATGGCCATCATTGAGTATCATTGGTTTAATGAATAAAGCTATACCAATTAAATGACAGAGCTTTAATGGGACCCCTATATGCAAAAGGACACATACATGTATGCACACTACATAATACTGCAGGGAATGGTACAAGACACCTATAACCAATGCAGAAGCACACAGAACATCTGCATGACACTGATAAGGACATGGAAGTAGGTTCCATGTGCAGCCTATGTAGAAACATCCAAACAGTGAAAAAAAGAAAAATGCAGACAGTTGGAAATAATGATCCCAGTCTGCTATTTCCAAAAAAAAAAAAAAAAATGTAAGGGAGAGCTTGGATAAGGTGTATATCTAGTATATCCTGATTGAGGCAAACTGTAATTAGAAAACAAATGCAAATTACTCTAAAAAAACTTCCCTTGCAGGTAAATATGAGCTTACACTGTCTATATACACTGTCCTATTTCAAAGTAGAATAAATAGATTAGCTGAGCTAATAGATTAGCTGTATTCTGTGTGGACTGACAGAAGAGTAAACGTATCCTAATCTAATAAATGGATGAAACAAACAAGTTTAATTTTCTACTGATCAAAAGCAGAATACAGGAATGTCTTACACAGAGACTGAGATGAGGCTTTGGACTTAATGGACATGGAATTTAAATTCTCTAAATGCAGGAATAGAAGTAACAGAGTTGTCCTTTGATTTGACAAGCTAGTATTAAGGTAATAAATGTTGGAAATCAGACTAAAGGAAGTACTCAGTTGTCTAAAACAATCAGAATGGAGGATGGTAATTAACATGTCATCTTTTTCTGTGGATAAAACCATTCCAGAAAAGTGTTGTGGCCAACAGAGTGAAGCATCTATAGTAATACAGGAAGGAAACAGGTAAACTTCTTGGGAGAACCCAGAGTCACAAGAATAGCCACTATTACCCACAACAAGACCTAACAGAAGGAAACCAAACTTATGCCATTGCTGTTATTAACACCACTAAATAATAGCAAAGTCCATGAAGATTTAACTGTTCTGCCCCAGAACTGCAGAGAACAATAGGATTCCTCAGAAGGCAGGAAATCACAGGTTATGCTAAGAGCACAGTCAGCAACATCAGGGTACTCATAGGCACCTCCTCCTCTCCCCTCAACTCTTTACATTGTTTTAACAGCCCTCTGACTTTTCACAACCATGAGGGGTAAAGGGTTAGAGATTAAACAGTTTAAATGGATTTATTTCTTAATCAAATGCCACATTTTAAAAAGGCAGTATTCTGGATTTTGCACACTTTCTTACCCCTTTCCTGCCGGGCAGTTCTTACATGCCCTGACTCATAACCAGAAATTGGATTCCAGATGCCAGCATCATCACTGAGTCACTATCTGTTTAGTAACAGATATGTTATTAAACCTCCCAAAACTCAATTTTCTCACCTAAAAGATAATGATGACAATTATAGTCCTTTTAGAAGACCAAGTATGATAATGCATAGATATCTCAAGTCATATTGGCTATTTTCTATGACTTATTATCACCCCCCAAAATGCTAATAATATTTTCCATTTTCAATTGGAATGATCAGTTTTTCTTTAGCTGGTCTTCCATGTAATGGAACACAGGACTTCATATCAAAGTTCCCTGTCCACATGAGGTAAAATTAAATGGTGATGAACTACATGATCCAAAATAAGGTACAAGGGCATACAGGGAAAATTCCATGTACTTCTAGAATCTCAAGTAGCTAATGTCTTAAACTTGGAAAAGTCTACATTTTGATATATATTCATATGAGAGTGTGAAATAAGCTGAGTGAAAAAATATCCTACCATGATCTCAACAATGCAATTCAAAAGGAGAAATTTGACACTCATCAATGTCTGGGTGACATATTCACACAAAACAAGCTATGCACAGAGCCCCGCTTCCGTTTTTTACATTATGTGCTTCATTAATTGCACTCCCGTGATCAAAACCTGTTGTCTCATGGTAGGAATACGGTGATAGCAAGGTTCCTATCAATGACAACTTTCTTTCTATTTCCTCTGTTCTGTATCAACGGTGAACAAGAATAGGCCTAGAGAATAGGGGGTAGTCATTCCAGAGACTGAAAGCTGAGATAATTCATTACAGTCTTTAAGTTCACTTTAGCCAAGGCAGTGTCATTGAAAGGAAAGATGCTGAGCACAGATGGAAGGAATATGTGTGCTCAAATCTCAAGTTTGCTGCCAGGGTAGTTAAGAAGGCAGATACAAAGCTCAGGCTCATGACTGCAGCTAAGTTCACTTTACTTACCTGAGTGAAATGGATTCTCATTCACTTCTACTGTCACTATGAAAACTGAAATATTCACTAACTCTGCCATAAAGTAGCTTTGCAATACATGGTTATTATAGTGGTAAGCAAGGTGATTCCAACAATTAACAAAGGGCAGGTAATCTCTCATAGCATCAGTTCTCCACATTGCCCTTAATGTTATAGTACACTACTTAGGAGGGACTGTGCCCTACTTTTATTGAATGATCAATTTACTGAACTATCTAAAATATGTTAGCCCTGCACAACATCTGGAAATGGGCTTATTTGGACTGGTTTGGGCTGCACAACAGGGTAACTCTCTGTTAAACTTTATGGCACCAAAATCATCCTCAAGAATACCACTGACTGTGATTCTAAAAGTCCCTCTTGCTCTTTTGACCAGGAGTGAAAGGGCTTAAATTCTTCTCTTTGAGGTAGAAGGCTTCATCACTGTGACTTCCCAGACCAGGCTAAGCCAGTCTTCTGGATGGAAATCAAAAGAAGGAACTCAGTTCTTGAGAAAAAGACGGAAGAGATCTAGATTTCACTCATGTAATTATGGGTTTCAGAAAGAAGTGTGTGCCCCCTGGTCCTGTGGTAGCATGATATATGATACTTCCCACATAAGGGCACAGCACAAAGTTCCAAAGACTCTTTGAGGAAATATATTACTCTTTTTGACATTTTAGACTTTAAGTCTTCTATTCACATTCCAAGCATAGAAAGTTTAAATAATGCTAATCTTCCTCTTTTTGAAAGTATAAAAAAGGCTCCCAGACAGAAGGAACTTGTTTTTTCCTGCAAAGTGCCTACTATCCTTCGAATTTGTTATTGACCTCCATATGGGAACACACAAATCCTTCCAACGATCTTTGATCTCTTGAAAGAGTATTCCTTGTTAAGTTTGTTTTGTTCTCATGACTGCCAAAAGTTTCCCTCCTTGTGCATCACTTTAAATCAGTCTCTGGCTCCAATTTTGTCTCATTCACTAGCTTATTAGAGATAAACTTCAAGATGTGTCATGTAAAGAATCAAGAAAATCTCTAAGAAAAAGCCCGTATATCAATTAGCAGAATTCTAATAGAGACATCTTCTTGGTAGAGGTGGACTTTCTCTCTTTTCAAGGAACCTATACATTATCTTCTGTCTTCTATGACCTTGCTAATTTCAACTGCAAACATTCAGTGGCCTCTGGCAACAAAGGGTTAGTGTGGTCCTTTCCCTGGATGCATGCTCTCTTTCTTTTGCTCTCAAACTAGAGTCATATCTTAACTTGGTTCTTGGGTCAGTCCCTCACTACTTTATGCAGTGCATACATATTTCTATAGGGGAATTATTAGTTGAGTGGAGGAATGAAAGAAGCATGATAATATTTTATTTACTTCTGTAAATAAGTTTCTCACAGTAGCACGTGTTGATCTCTGCTTGCAATAGGCACTTTGCAACTAGTTCAACTGAATGAAAAGAAGTAAAAACAAAAGTATACTATTGAACTCTGTCCCCAAAATGTTCCTTTTTTCTCTCTGCTATAGACAGCAGTAATGACAGCTCTCCTCTCAAAGTCAACGTTGTAGTTCTTATTAGTCAGACAAACCAAAACAGCATCCACTCTTCTTCTAGAAGTTTGGCAAAAGAACTTACAATTGCCCAGATACATTAAGGAGAAATATGCACATGCTTGCTAGGAAAATAGCAAGCAAGGAGTTGGAGTAGTTGACTTCAATATTAAAAACACTACTCTGCAATATGTGTTACTAAGTACAGGATCTGTTGACCAGGACTCCATCTAAGAGAAATCTGTCCTCCCAGATTCCTTCAGCAGTAGACTTAAGTCTCCAACTGCATCACATTTTGTGATATGGGCCTCTTATTGAACCTTGGTCAGGTTGGAGATTTCGAGCATAATGGAGAGAGAAATTATTTATCCCCTTTCTCTATCACTAGTCACAGCAACTGGGAAATATGATTCTTTCTCTAATCAGCATGCACTATACTTGTTTATATTTTTGGAAACAACCAATAGTTTATCATTCAACTGAAATGGATTTTTTAAAGGAAACATTTTTAAAAAGAAACATTTTGAATAGAGATGATATTTGTTTGTCTCACCTCTTCCCTTAAATTTTGATAGGTATAATGTACCATTCCCCGAGCAATTACAAAAATAGCATTCACATGAGAATATAGTTTGTATTTGATCACATGGTAATTTTATCTGTGTCTAGCTAGCTAATGGGACTTCATTCACTAGATCAAGAGAATAAGCACCATGTCAAACCTCCATTCATGCTGTACCCAGATGAACCATACCACCAACAAGTGGCCTCTTGGACCACACAGGTCATTTGCTATTGCTACTGAGTAGGATTTTTAATGAAATGCTTCCTTGTTCAGGAAGTAAAAGTACCCTGTATCTACAGGCTATGTTAGGGCACAGCCTGTAGAAACCCCAAAGCCCAAATCTTATTGCCTTTCTGGGACTTTTCATTTCCTGTTGGCTTCATAATACATGTTGCCTGGAGTCCCACACAACTAGACACACATGTCTACTTATAGAATATATGAAGGGACACGGTCGTGTTTTCCATGCTTCGATATACTTGAGTCCAGTTCACTTACACAAAGACAGCATAATAAAGATTGCTCCCAGCTGGTCAGATTCAAATAGCCACCATGGCAGTTCCACTGTTACAAGCAAGGACTTATTTAGCTCCAATCCATCTCAATAATTTTAGAAATGGTACTTTAAAATATATTTTGCACATAAGGAAAAGAGTAGCCATCTGGGCAAGGGAAGATATAGTTCATTTGTCGGGGGACAATACTGGAAGTTTGGTTCTGGGAGCAAGCCATGTGACTTTCAGGTACACTTTAGGATGAGCCATGCCTACATCACAACATGCCTTCACCACAAGATCAAAGGACTCAAAGGTCAAGAGCCGAGAGCAGAGGTGCAACCACTGTGGACCTTTGATGATGCAAAGTGTTGCAGTAACTTCTCGCAGTTGGATCATATCAATAATACCAAACTGTCAGGAAGCCACCTCTATTTTCACACATCTACTCAAGAGATAACATAAGAATCTGATTTTGGAAAGAGATCCAGACACACACACATACACACACACACAGACACACACAATTACAAACACAAACATATGATGGTGATTACAGCCACAGAGAAAAACAACTCTTAAGAAGATGAATGTGTAGGCATCTCAATAGAATGTTTTCAACAATACTGTCTTAGAGAACACATTATTGAAAAACCACACTAGAAATATTAACCCAAAAACTTTAAAAAAAAAGAAAAAGAAAAAGGAAAGGTCATTGATGAGGATTTAGTCATGCTTCATGCAACATAAAACGGCAGCAAAACAGGGTGAGGTCACATGGTGAAAGTTGAGAAAGTTCCTATTAAGAAACATGCCCAAAAACACTAGGGGGAAAAAAATAGAGCCATGAGTTCATCTCACTAAACAGCACTCATTTGTAAATCAAATGTGATAATCTGGCGATTGAGTAGCAGTGCTGCAAGTCTTTACTGAGTACTGACCAAGAAATAAAATAGGCAAAATGTTATTGAAGCAAGTAGGAGAAAAAGAGTTAAACATAAGGACTTGGTCTCTGTTTTGTGGACAAAAGGACATGAAATCTACTCTACAAACTGGAAACTAGACACAGAGAGGAGGAGGTCACTGGGAATGTGGATGTGGCATGTAAACAAATGGCCCCACAGAGTCTGGCAGACACCGAGACACAGCAGGACAGGACAGAAACAGACACCAAGGGTCGGAGACACATGTCCTCCTTTTCAACTTTAATATCACTTGTTCCCATCATTGGTGCCATGACTGAAAACAGGGTTGATTGTGCCTTATTTTATTTAGTTATTTATTTTTTAGGTTTCCTGCAAAGAAGTTAGTGCGTCATCAAATGAATCAACAAATCAAAGAAAAGCAATATGCTACTTTCAATGTTATGTACTCTGGAAGGAGAGGGGTTTATAGTAAATATACATAGATATATACTAGATAAGGAATGAGATTATATATACACACATATATATATACACACATATATATATATAATCTCTATCATCCTTAATTCTTGGCAAATGGTTAGTCCTGGGTTAGGAGTGAAGATAGAGGGTGGAGATTGGGAGGAAAGTTAACGAAGAGTGCATACCGCTTTCGGCTTCTGCAAAACGACAAGAAAAGAATTTAAAATCAAACAATTTGATAATAAATTGACTGACACCAGAAGGAAAGAAGGAATAAAACCTTTGTTTCAAATTATTTGAAGGATACATGTGAAAACAAGGTTTTTCAGCAAAGCATGGAAACAGTATTGTGGGGTGAGACAACAACAAAGGAGGTAGTTAAATAGCTCTGAGGCAGGTGGTGGAAAGGAGAAGCTGGAGAAGCTGGATTCTCTGCATTTTAACACCTGATAACTTAGAAAATGTGAGAATGGAAATAGGGAAATTTAAAATGGAGGCAAAATTCAAAATTTTTATGTAGCAAAGGTCAAAAATATCAATCCTTTTAAATACGGACATTGCCTTTGATGCATTCAATGTGTTTCAGAGGCATGATCCACATTCCCTCAAACACACCTTTTTCCACAAGAACCAATGTGCTTCCACACTGAGACCAAGCCACATTTGATATCAAGCTGGCAACTGCACACAGAAAGCCAAAACAAAGCCAAACAAGTTCTTTTGTCCTTTTCTTAAAAAAAATCTAAAAACTATAAATATATGGCTTTGTTGAAAACATCTCAGATTTGTCAATTCATTGGTAGGTTGCTCAAAAAACAGATTTTTTTTCTTTCAGGAAGTCTGAGTTATTTTTCTGAGGATGGTGACAAGGGATTCACACTGAACCATTAACAGCCTTTCTCTCTCCCTCCTTGTGACCAGAGGTGGCAGGTGGGAGATGAGTGGTCGAGGTTCAGGGTGCTGTGAAATTATTCCAGAAGAGTCGAGAGACACTATTCAGCATCAGTCACATCATGACACTTTTTTGAGAGATGCACTAAAGTGATAAAGAGATAACACTGAGTTACACAGATTTACTGACTTGGCAACACGAAGAATATCATGTGCAAAAACTCAGGATGTACGTTTCCCCTACACAAGGTCAGGGGAGCTTTGGTGACAAGATGGCCAAGCAGTGATCCCAGAAACAGCTACTTTACTGTTCAACAGCAAATAGCCTGGAATCTCAGTTTTTTCCGCAAATAATATTCTTCACTTTGCCAACACAGGATAGAAAAATGTATATCTATATACATATTTGTGAATGGCTGCAGCCACGTTCTACATGTGGCCACCAAATCTACCATTTTCTTCTTCTTTTTGGTTGATTTGGACTTTCAAATTAGCTTGACATGTGATCAGATTTACTTTGTGAGTAATCTGATCTGGTGGTTAAGGAAAGAGAAAACATTGGATTGACTTGCTTCCAATCCAGTGTTTGTTTTGTTTTGCTTTTTTTGGTCATAGAAGCACATATTGTACATTTGGAAGTCTGGCTTTATTGAGTCATTCATCCAGATAATGGAAACTCCTTAAATGATGATAGCAGGAATCTTCGAGACCTGCCCTGCACTCTGCTCTGTTATTGGAGGTACATGTCGGAGGGAAGCTGCACTCCACACTTCTGCAGGAAGACTCATTTATTCTAGCTTGGAACAAACCATGGATGCCATTTTAGAGGACAACAGCCCAAGCATTTCTCAATGAGCTCACTTTCTCACCAAACTATTGATAAGAACTGCGGAGCAAAAATCATCCCTATTTTATCTATAATATATACAGTACTTTATCAACAAAATTCCTTGTTAATGTAATGCTGCCTTCTTCCAGCGTGAACTCATATATTGACTGGGGTGTTATCTATTTCAACCAGACCCAGTCCCTCATCGGTCTGATTTGTACATAATTAAGTGCAAAATAAATAAATAAAGAGAGCCCCTGCCTCTGAGCCCTGCTTTCCCGGCTAATTTACATGAAGCTGATATTCTGCCACCTGGATTTCAGTTGCACCGGGAGAAGCACATATGGTACACAATAGGCTGCTTGTAATTTGGCCAACAAGAGAGCTGCTATCTCCCATCACAGCTCTGCCCCTTGTCTGCCACAAAGGAGGCCAGAATCCACCTGCTTTTTTGCTCACGATGGTAAAAAGGGCTTTTAGGGCAGAGGGAAACTCTCCTCAGTTTTACACTTAGAGAGTGCAAAGTTCAAGTCAGCATGATCTGGTGAAGATCCCTTCCTCCAATGAAACATTCTCTGAATCCCCATGGGACTTGGGAGGCCAGGTGCGTAGAGGGTATCAGCAGCAGTGCCTGGGGAAGCATGCCTTAAAATGTGCCCTAGAGACACAGAAGTGTTGCATTAGGGTTCAAAGCAAATAAATAATGTGTAAGAAGGAAGAAGAGGACCCTGCGCCCCCAGGTTGCATTCTCACCATCACCAGTGTCTTGACCACCCCTGAATCACAGCAAACTTACCGGCTCTCTCGATTGGCAGACTTGTACTCAATGGCTATCATTAGGAGCTTGAGCTTCACAAAACACAGCCTGCAATGAGATGGACAAAACTCCCAATCAGTGCTTCTGAATAACCAGAGTCACATAACAAACACTATTACAACCTTTCCAATGCCTAATGCAGCTATTATTCCAGGGACCTTCAATCCACAGTCACTGTGCCAAGGGTGGGAGTGGGGGGTGGGGGAGCAACACCTCCTGTCTTCCCCATCAAACCTTATTTTTTTTTTTTGTAAGTGATAAGGTGCTGAACATTCAAAGTACAAATTGCACTCCAGGTCTGGATGTCTAGACATAGATCCCAAGCAGGGATTTGTGTCGGGGGAATTATGCTGGCCAGATTCATTATTACTCAGTTGGGTAGTAAAATGTTAACTGCAGGGGGAGGGAGATATTTGGAGCAGCTGGACCTGTTATTTGGATTCCATTTCGGTCTTTTGTACAAATGGCTCATATTGTTGTTCTGAGCAGACCCCTGTGTGTTCAAAATGATGGTAATAATCTTCAGCCTCCATGTAAGTTCCCAGCACGTGACTAGCCACCTTTGCTCCTGACTCCATCCAAGCTGTTTCACCTCATCTGCCCAATGTTCTCACCCAAGATGCTTTGAGGCTAACTACTCCAGCTGCTTCTCCCCCAGCATCTTTCCCCTCTCTCCTGCCCCATACTTCCAGACCCATCTCCCAGGCCCACTGCCTATAAGCCTCCCCCTGCTACCACCACCCTCTGTTTCTCAGAACCTGTCCTCCACCTCGTCGGTAACTACAGTGGTTAGTGCAGTTGATTTTATATTGGTTGTGCTCACTGCTATGGTTTCACAAGCCTCTGAACTTTGTTTCTCAAGAAGGGTAATGCCTTTAAGAATCTGGTACCTGTTTGGAATTCCCCATACTATTATACATGCAACCACTGATACAGAGAAGCTCAGTAAACAAATGACTTCCCCATATTCTCAAAAAACAATCAAAGGTTCAGAAAAATATTCATGCACAAAGATGTTTATATGTTAAGATAGTGATATTTGTACAAAGTGAAATAGTAAAAGCAATCTACATTCCCAATAATACAGCAATGGTTAAATAAAGTACAGGATACAGGACGGTATGAGCATTCAAGAATACTTTGAAGAACAGTTCAACGGATAAGAGCAACAACATGCAAATATAAACAAGTAAATGACACGATATAATTAGATGAAAATGTGCATACATATACTCATATAAATAAAAACTCACAAAGAAATGAATTATTTTTGTTTCGACAATGAGTAGTATCACTTATGTTCTAAAAACTTTTTGAAAAAAGCTAACTGACCGGGGGAAGAGAGAGTTGGTGGTTACTTAGCTTCAGCGCTACAAGGAGGAGGAGGTGTGATCACAGATAAGAGCCTTCCAAGGATCTCATCTAACCAATACAATAAACCTAACAGGGAGCCATTTTCCCAGCTAATCAGACTTTTATTGAAATCTTTATATTACAGGTGATATAAGTAAGGTGCAAAAAGCCTATGGAACTTGCTCTAGTACTCGGGGGACATGGTAACCCCCTGTTTGTATTAGGAAAGTACTAAGCAGAAAATAAAACAACCTAATTGGGTA
The DNA here is from genome assembly GCA_004024945.1 of Uropsilus gracilis. Classification (NCBI taxonomy): domain Eukaryota; kingdom Metazoa; phylum Chordata; class Mammalia; order Eulipotyphla; family Talpidae; genus Uropsilus; species Uropsilus gracilis. Next base: position 18,159 of record PVHY01003138.1, on the reverse strand, counting down.
GAGAAACCAGAAGATGTATCACCTAGGTTGCAGGAGGAATGTTGCAAGGCAGTGACATGAGCGCAGAGCACTGGAGTAGGATGAGAAAAGGCAGGCAAGGCAAGGAGAGGGTCTGCAGAGAGAGCCTTCTAGGCAGTGGTCGAGCAAGTACAAGAGTCCTGACACAGGAAGGTGTTGGGGCGTTTGAGGAGCAGCAGTAAGGTCAGCTAGGCTGCAGCTCAGTGAGCAAAACTGAGAGATATGGTCATTTAGTTCAGGGAGCTAGGCAAGAGCAGGATCATCAAGACCACTGGAAAGAGCAAGGAGTCTTCAGGATATTCTAAGTGAAATGAGGGGCTTTTGCTTGTTTATAAATAGAAACCAGGCATAACCAGATGTGCTGGGCATATTGAATGTGTTGGTTGCAGGGAAGGTGCTGGGGTAGGTCTCATTCTATCTGATGGGAATATGACCAACTGTTTGTTCCTAAATGGTATGAGCCTTGGTCCCCAAACACTGCTGTCAACAGATTTGAAAGGACCACTTCCATGCAAGCATGTTTGGACTCTCCTGGTGATTTGCAGGTTTTTTGATTCCTGCCAGCAGACTCTAATGACCCGGGCTTTGTGCTGATTATGCAGTTTGCTGAAACACCAATCCATGTATCCAACTACAGCTGGAAAAATGCTCTTCTTAATTTATATACCATAGAGCACCACTAGTATGCACCCTTTATGGGGCTGTTACTTCTGTGCTTAAATTGTTTAAAATATCAGATAGCTATGCAATGTTTGTTGAACCAAATTACCAGATTAAGTAACCACTTTCTAATGTAAACAGCAGCGAAATGCCAAAAACTCAAAGAGAAGGCTGACCTTAACGTAGCCCAGATCATTAAAAGGCCAATTTGCTGATATTGTACAAGTAATGATTTGGGACCCTGGTGGTTCATGGAATCAAGGATCTTAATTGCTTAAAAGGATCTGAACCTACTGGTGAGAAAATAAATGGTTCATAGCAATAAATAATGTCTTCCTAATTCCTGCAATGCCATTTACCAAATAGATATAAAAAGAGTTTTCTAATGCAGGAAAGTCAATAAAATCTAAGTGGCCTTGTGTGCATTCCTTACCTAGCAGGGGACAGACTAGGGATCTCTAGGTTTTCTTTTACAACTTTCAAATCTACACCTAAGCTAATTCTAGGTTGACTTACAGAAATCTTTTTTTAAGGAAGCACTTTGACTAAAAACAAGACTTTTACTTGCTAGCAAAAGGAATAGAGAGGTGAGAGATAGAATGAGGAAAACAAAGTTATTCTGTGCAGTGTCACAGCATAGATTTTCAGACTCGGGACCTTCAGGATTGGCTGGTACTGCCCTTACATAGAAGACAAACGGAGGCCCAAAGAGGGTAAAGTGATCAGACCAATGTCAAATGACCTTTACATAGAAAAGTTAAAGCAGAAATTAAGCAGCATGTTCAAGGTTAGGTAGAATTTGTGCAGTAATGCCAAAAGTGGAAATCAAATCTGAGTGCAGTGTGCTTAAAGGATGCTTGTCATAAAAGTGAAGGAAATGGAGAAGTGGTCACAAGTTCAATATGCATACATAATCCATTCAGTCAGTACAGTGTTTTCTTTTTAAAAAATTGTAATTAGTTGATAATATTTTATTTCATATTAAAATAGCTTTTCAGCTTTCCTTGTAAAATCAGATGTGGCCACACATGCTATGTGAAAGGCTCTGGAATTTTGAAGCACTTATCTCTCTGAATGGGATTCCTCTCTCTAATATACCTCAGTCCCCACCGCTCGTTACTCAGATGTCCTCAGTCTTCATTCTTTATTGCTATCTGCCTGTCCCCTAAAAGTATCTAAGTTTTTGACTGCTGCTCTAAGAAATATTCTCCGATCTTTTGCAAAATAAAAATCTTAAGTAATTTACAATTAACGCTAAAAACAGAACTGTATCTCCCTTTTGTGTTCAATCACTTTTTATCCTTAGATTATTTCACAGAGAGTTAGCTGATGTCAGGGTGCTGAGATGAGGTATGCCTAGAGAAAGGCAGTGGAGAAGAGTCAACAGGGAACTAGCTGCAACATAGTGTAGTCCTTGTTTATCACTCTGCCCCTAGACTGAGCTTCTTCAGAGCAAGAGCCATACTTTGTCTCCCTGGCATTTTGTACAGTGCAAAAAAAATAAGCCTTCAATAGGTGCTGATTAAATACATTGTATGAATAAATGGAGAGCAGAATCTTGTGAGTTTCTGGGATAATACAGGAAAGAAAAATAAATAAACTAGGGAAGTCTAGATTAGCAGAGAAGGGATGGAAACCGGTGTAGAATCTTACGAAACAAAGTGCTTTTTGTCTTATTGAAATTGAGAAAAGAAATGTGGAAGGAAACAATACCAGTGATATGCTCTGGGAATCTAGTTTTGGCCTTCAGTTCACTAGGCCAAGACATAAATACAATTTTATGATGCAGACTGAAATCTATCATTGGGACATTCTACAGATCCTATTCCAAGGATTCTTTCCCAAGTATGAGTCTCAAATCACCTAGAATTAATATCCTGAGGTCAAATATTTACTTGCAACATTAGACACCACTTTGTAAAACAAAATGGGTTTTGCTCATCCACATTTTCTAGCTGTTTTTATAATTCTACTCTGTTTATTGCAACTTGGTAGCTACAGGACTTGGGTGGGACAAGAAAGAATGCTTAGAGTGAGGTAGGATATAGGAAGAAGCAACAAGTCCTCCATTGGGATAAACAAGGGGAGAAATCAGCCTTAAGTTAGCAAGAATTCAATTCTAGGTTTCTAAAATAAAATGCCCCAGTATGTCCAATGCAGGAAGTTGTTGCCATTTGCAAAAATAATTACAGGGGAATAGAAATGACTTTTTCAAGGAAAAAAAAGTCACTTGTCACAAAGGTCTTAAACCAGCAATCTGCAATAAAACTGTTGCAATAACAAGTTAGATTGCTTTCTTGATAATTATTAAGTAGAGGTCTACCAAATTTGACAACGACATTATACAATGCAGATTTTTTTTTTTTACTGCCAACATCATCTGTTAACTACTGTAGTTTCAACCCAGATGTTCCTGAACAAAGGCTCTTAAGAATTAGAGTCCAACTGTTTCTACCTACCCAGAGGGAAATAAATTGTTCTTCCCATTAAATCAGCCTCCTTGACTAGAAAGATTGCTTGCTGGTGTGAATTAAGCACAGAAACCTGTCATAGAGTTTGTACCTTCTATAATATGCTCAGAATGAATATGAAAAGATGTGGTTTGGGGCAGCTGAAGATGACTCACCCCAGGTGAGTGGGTGCACATAAGAGGCAGCCCTTATTGTGCCCTCCAAACCCAGCTCTGCCCCCAGCACCAGCCCCCAGGGAATGTCAGACTGACTCATAATCAGAGTAGATGAGGATATAAATACCACTCACTGGGAAACCAGATCTTAAGGATCTAGGGATAGAATGAAAAGGATTCTCATTTAGAGCTTTGATTTAAAATGATAAGTTCTTGAAATGGAAACATCTAGTTAGAGAAAATTTGAAACAGCAGCACCAAGAAAACAGAGTAATATAAAATGTTCATGGAGATGTTGCTCAGATTCCATTTCTCAATGACTTTGACAGTGCAGAAATGTGAAGGTTTCTGAACAACCCCAGCCTTACACACACACACACACACACACACACACGCACACACACACAGACTCTCCTCCATTAGCTATCTAATACTTGAATTAAAAAATAATTCTTTGATATGGACAATTAATAGTTGTCTAAAATGTGAATTAACTGCACTTTAGCAAGTTTTTCTATTATTATTATTATTATTCAGAAATATATAGTGAAAGGAAAAACTGTGTGTTTACTCTGTATACCCGCTATGAAGTCAAGCCCCTGGCATTCATCCCTTTTTTAACTAGATGGCCTTCCTGACCCCACTTGTAGAGAATTCTAGATCCACCACTTCCTCTATAACCTTCAATTAAAGGCTTAATAGATTTTATGACCACTGATTTATTCACAAGTATGTAAAGGGTTATTGCTCACCTTCTGGGTTGTTGTAGTAGAAATAATTACAGACACTACATTCCTATCTGTTTATATATGTTCAGTCTCAACTACAATATCCCTAGAGTAAATGGATGGATAGGGCCAGTATTTTGAGAAAAATATTTTTTAAATTTCAGGTTTGAGATTCTCCTTAAGTTCTCATAAAATGTTCACTCAAGCGGACTGGCTGAATAAATCTATCCTATTTCAATAAGGGTGTGCTGGTCTCTTTCTGCCCATGGTTTCTGACCCATGTTCAAATGCAGATGTCTTGCTCTAAAACCTAATGATTTCACAGAACTCGTATTAAACCAGCTTTAATTTTCACAGGGTAAGAAGCCCATTTTTCTCTGAGTGGCTTTAAATTTTAAGTTCCCTCCAATATTTTCACTGGAATGATCTGTCCATGCAAAACAGCACAGAATGAGAGCAAGGTTTTCTGGATTTTAGGGTGTCTAGATCCATCTGGATGGGGACTCTCCCCCAAACCTCTGCTCTTAGACTCACAGAGAAGCACCATGCTTGCATCTGGACTTGAGGGTCAAACTCCTGCCCTTTAGCACTGGGAAGATCTGGTCTTTTTTCCCAAGAGTTACCCAGGCATTAAATACTCCATGTCAAATCTGAATTTTAACTGCTCCATCAGCTGCAGGGGGACAGAGAGAGACACGCTGTATTTTAAATACATCTTTTGTCCTAATCCCCTCTGAGCTGTTAAACCTGATACAATTAAGCTTTTATATTTTGCAGGTGATGAATGACTGACTTAATGTGCTTGCTGTGAGATGCAGAATCTGGCACGCAGTGTTCTCGAGGTGGCCCAGCCTCTGAACCTGTGGTTTTCTCCTCCCCTACCTCCCTCTTCTCTCCCTGTCCTCACTTTCCGACCTGGAGGCAAACGGTGAATCCTAAAGTTTGCAACTTTCATGATAAAAACAGGGCAGCTGTTTCCTCTGAAAACTGAAAAGAAATCTAACTAGCATCTTTTCCAGATTGTCTGATGTGATCTCCCTAGAAAATCTCAAGAAACTTGAATTTTCAAAGAACTCCTTGTGGTTCCTGACTTGTTTAACAATGGGAATTATCTTGTCCATCTTTATCCCCTCACTCAATCCAGCCTCAGTGACACCTATTCCAGGAAGCCTTCCTGAATACTCCCCAGCCTAAAGGGGCTCTCTCTCCCTGTAACTCTCAGCATCTGTCTTCAAATGTGCATATATATCAGGTACTGATCAATGGATGCTTAATTTTCCCTGAAGATTGGCATTATGATCCTTAGCCAGATTGCAAATTCTCAGAATGCAACTGGTACAGAATAACAAAACTTTATTTGGTGTTTACAGGTATCATTACTTGTCTTTTCATGTGATTATATCACATCAAATCTAACTGCAGTTTCCTCTAGAGATGGTATTGTGCCTGGGACAATAGCACAAATATCCCAGGTTCAATATCAAGCTGATTGACTGGTGGATGATCTATGGAAGAATTTTCTAAAGAGTAGAAGTAAATATAATCTAGAAGTAGCTTATGCATTTTTTTTCCTTCTTACTGTGGTGCAGGACAGAGGGATGGAGGAAGAAGAAGAGGTAGAAGGGAAAAGGGCATTATCTGGTACTGAGAGATAAGTAACACATTCTTATATTAGAGATGAGGAAACCAGAGTAAGCACCAAGTCCAAGATCAGGCAGCTAATAGTGATCAAAGGAGGCAGGAACAGAGAGATCAAATATCTTTTCCTAAATCATATATCCAATAAGGCACCTATTTGGGGTTTTGACCCTGGGCCTTCTCAACTCCATGGCTCATAATCCTAGTAGGATTATGGGTTCCTAGTAGGAACCTTCCTAAATGAGGATCTTTTAGTTATTTTTAGAAATTATATATATTTCACATCTTTATATTCTCCAGGGATCACCCACCACCTTCCTTCCCTGACCAATCTCTCCCATCTCCCTCTCTGCCCTCCCTCCCCAGTTGTGTACTTTGGTTTGGTTGTTAGCTTGTTTTGACTATTTCTAAATGAGGATCCTTTAGCAACAAGAATGGCCTTAGATCCCTATCCATCACTTCCCAGAGGCATGGCACTGGTCAGCTGTACCCTCCACAGTCATTTACTAAGAAAGGTGGAGAGTGAGAGTAAAAGGGAGCTGATGGGTGTCTGATGTCTAGAATCTATGGAAGGCACCCTCTCCTTCATATCCCAAAGCTCCTATGTCTTCATAGTACACCACACAGACCCAGGGGCAAGCCTTCTATGCAAAACCATGGGACGCTGACGGTCCTTAAATGGAATACCCTACAGGCATCCTAGGGAAGATCCAGGACTTACACATCCTGATCACCAACAGGGAGAAACTTCTTTGAGATTTGAAGTCTCCATCCTATACCATCCTTGCTTCCCATGTTTCTCTTGCTTAAATGACTGAGTCCTTATTTGTTCTCCCAGTCAGAAACTCAGAGTCTCCCATGGAAGCCTGGTTATAGAATTAAGGCACTCAGTATTCTATGTCTGGGAGAGCAGACAGTGCCTGGCATGGTATAGTATAAACTCTTTTCTATGTTCATAGAGATTACAGAATACCCTGCACTGCAGAAGGAATGATGGTGCTCATACACAGCCCAACTCTGAATGTTAGTTTGCAAGAGGTGCCCACCTAGGAGCATTATTGACTCAAATCAGAGAGAAAATCCCAATAACTGAACCTAAGGTGGGGAACAGGAGGCCAGGGTATGGACAGCTGGGGTCAGTAAGGGCCCTTGTCATCATACTTTACATCAGAGTCACTTGACCTGTTGGTAACAATTGCCGATTTTCAAACCCAGATATTAAAATCTGAAGACGGCAACTAGAAATGTCTCCATTTAATCAGCTCTGCAGGAGATTCTTAATTAGCCAGCTAACAGCTACTCCAGCAGCTCCCGAGTGCCCATGATCCCTGCAGCAGGATCCTGGTTCTCCAGCTAGGATGTTAGATGGCCCCAGAAGGGGTACCAACCTGCTGAGTCTTGGTATCCTGGTTTATAAACCAAGGATTAATGTGAATGTCATAGGATTGTTGCAAGGATTAAGTGAGCAAATTCAAATAAACGATTTAGAAATGATTTCTCATTTTGTCTGTTAGTTACTGTTTGGGGAAGGAAGCCATATCTCCAGGTCGCATGCATGGTGCAGACAAAAGCTGGTGCAGAGAAGTCAAAGTCTGCAGAGTGGGCACCTCTCCTCTTGCAAGGTTGTAAATACTGTGTTGGGGGAACCTCCTGTCATCTTCTCTTTCTTCTCATTCTTTCGCAAGACTAACGCAAATTTCATCCATTTATCCTGCCCCCTTATCTTTTCAAAAAGTGGTTTTCCCAGTTTCTGAGAAAGCTTGAGGTGATCCTGTCCTACACAGGGGCACTCTGCCAGCCTAGGGGAAGAGCAAATTTATTTCTTTTCATGTTTTTAGACATTATGGCTGCATATTGTTTTAATGTTGTGCATAATTACAGAAACTGCTCTGGAAATCTGTATATTCTATCTGTGGTTTATTATACCCAGAATATCCCCCAATTCTTTTTCTTCTGTATGAACCAGTTTAAAATATAGTTTGGCGTCCTTTATGTCATCTTGAAATTGAATAGCCAATTCTTACTGTAATGAAAATACTTATGCGCCAGCCCCGTGATATACAACACTACACTCTAATTACGGCTGTGCTTTAATTAACCTGAATTGAAGAGTGTTATCATTAAACTGCTGGTAACTTTGAGTTATGGCTTTTCTTTAATTTAAAGTAGAAAACACAGATAATTAAGCCTCCAGATAATCAAATGCTTGAGGAGAGCTTCAATGTTTTGGGATGTTCCTAAATCTCATTAAATGTCCTTTCTTTATTGATTATTTCTACCTCTGCTGTATCATTGTGTTAAACGAATAATAGCACTAGTTGAGCACATTCTCACTCACAACAGAAGTTGGTTGTTTTTCAGTGTCATTTTGTGTTCCTGAAACTATACGAAACAAATACAGAATTCTCAGACAACAAGATGTCCAAGGGACCGTCTCCGCCCTGGGACATGGTCTAAACATGTGGATCAATCACTGGAGACAATTTCAGCAGCTATAGTGCCCAGCTCTTGAGGCAGGCTCCAGTGAGGAAGGGTGGGCAAAGTCGCATGTCCACAGGGGAGGCCTAATGTGGGATGGAAATGCTAAACTGGTCCAGTTAAGGACACCAGGGAGGGGAGGACTATACTAATCCCTTCCATGCAGCAAACTGGGGCCAGTTAGCACTTGGTAGAAATATAAGGCTCATCAAATTTTCAAGAGCGGCCAGAAATCTAGCTTTTAAGTGCAATATTGGTTATTCTGAAATACAGCAGGTTACATTTAAAACATCAAATACCATGCGGGCAGATATGTGAGTAGAATTTATCCTGTGGGGGTATTCCCATTGCAGCTTCTAAGGGAGCAGTTCTAACCCTCCAGTTAACACTCTTAAAATTAAGGGGCCTGATTCCCAGGAACAGAGTTGGGGAAGCAGGGGGAAAGCAGGAAGACCTGGCAGAGTTTGGGGTTCCTCTGTCAGATCAGGGAAACCCAACAGCCAAGTGGTTATGGCAAGGAAACTCAAAAGCCCCCAATGCCAAAGACCCTTCCAGGCCTTGGGGGCTCTGCATTGTGCTGAGCAACCCAACACTATAGTTTTACAACACTATATAAAAGACCTCACTTGTCTTTTAATAGAACCATCTTCTGCTATAAGTCCTAGATTTCTCCCAAGGCTCTCTATCTCAGGCAGGCCAAGCTCAACATGGAGAAAATCCCCCAGGACAACCTCTGTCTGCTGGGACCCAGAGGCTCTGACTGGTGAACTTCTTTCTATGAGAGAAAGAGAAATCACTCTCAAAGGAAGGAACACATGGTAGTTACAATAGGGAAACTATTTTCAGAAAATAACTCCTTCTGAATCAATTACCTATTCACTTTTCCAGTCCATTTAAGCATTGAAACTTTCACTTTGAGACAGGGTGAGAAATTGCAGTAAACAGCTAAGCCATTTCCCACAGCTTGGGTTTGGGTGCCTAAACCAGCCGTGTTCACCTGCTGAGTTCACTGACAGTGTACACTAGGTAGCCATCATGCTACTAAGTGCTCTGTTCTTCTCCACTGTGCCCATAACAGAAGGTGCTAAGATAGAGGCAGCTGAACACCCCTGGAAATCTTCTCCTGAGGGGTCTTTCCTCTGGAAAGGGTTGAGCTTGTAGACAGCCAGACAGTGCAGGGAAAGTTTTTCTCTCTCATCCCAATGAGTTCCCAGACTTTCATGGGTGATATGAGTCTATCAAATCCTTTGCCAAGGCTTAATGTTTCAGCATGCCCAGGAGTTCATGTTTTCATAGTGGACAAAGCCCCTGATTGACTTAAAACCAGTCTCTCAGCTTCTAAATGGGGGATGTAAGACATAACCATGGGGATTTTCTTGGTATCTCAGATACCTAGAGCTCCTGAGGTCACATGACTTAGGTGACTTATCACCTGTTCTACCCCAGGGGCCACAGCAAGCTGAGGCTTTCCCCATGCTTAAAGTCATCCTGCTGAGCCCATACCAGAAAAAACTGCATCTTCTTATGGTTATGAAATACCAGTTGTCCATGTTAGAGGTTAAATTGCAAGGTTTTTCAAGGCCTCTTCTAGTACATTTGGTTCCACATTTCATACATAAATTGTGAAAGCACTTTGAACAATGGCCTCTCTGATGTTTCTATGATCTGACTTAATTGAAAGAGAGATAAACATTCCTTTCATCAAGGGGCTGGCAAGATTTGATTTTTGCCCTAGTAAAATCAGAGATGTGGATTTATGCCACCTCTCATATGTATGTCGGCATCACAGGAACATAATTCAAGACATGCATGAAAACTAGAGTTCATAATTTAAGTACAAATAATGGCTCCTCGTCTGAGACTTTTAGGACTGGAGAAGAAAGTAAGTCAGCAAGATAGGAATCATACAACATTCTCCATCTTCCTCTTCATCACACAGGTGAGTACAAGGGCCACCCCAGTAATCATGTGCTGGCAAGAATGAGGGTGTCTTTCCTGCAAAGGACACATTTAGCACCCCTCAGAGTCAAAAAGCATAGGGTAAATGGTCACTTACTCACAAACAGTAGGGAAGGACAGACCCACAAAGGCACTAGAGAGATATTCTGTGTACATTTCATTTGAGACGCCTTCCAAGTAGTATTTCTGCCAGGTGTCTTCCTCAATCTAAGGGAGAAGAACATAGTAAAAAGATTTAAGATATGACAGTAGATTGTTAAAAATGAAGTAAGTTACACCATCTAGCAAACAAATAAGTACACTGGCTAGGGGATGGAGACCTTCAGCCACCAAGAATGACAACCACATTGCCCACATGAAGCTTATAACTCTAGACTCCACTTCTTTTTTTAACCTGTATGATTTACAAGGATGGAGGCACATTAGCATCCACCCACAATATGGGTGGGCAGGAAAACTGCTAAAATTATTTATGGAGAGTGATTTTGGGTTATTAAAATTTATTGATATCAATAAATTGTTATTTATCAAAAGTATATATACTCTTTTACACAATAATTCTATCATAAATATCCATAACAAAGAAACAAGAAGACAAGCATGGTAAAATGTAAGTATAAGAATAACCTTTCTATTCATAGAATATTAGAATTAGCCATAAACTGCATTGATATAGTATGATACAAAGAAGCAATTAAACTTATGACGAAATGTATGTCTTTTCATGCAGAAAGGATGTAAAAAGGCACATTACTAAATAGTATGTGTACAGTCTGATTTTATTTTTTAAAAATAATCTATAATTATCTGAATGCTTATAAAAGGCTAGAGAAATCTAGAGAACTTCATACCAAAACATTGACAGCTATTATATCTGGTAGAATGACAGTTTCTCTAAAGACTTCTGCCCTCCTTTTATAATGAGCCTATAAGGGCATCTATATTTATTTTGGAAAAAAGATTTTTCCAATCCCACATTAAATATCACGAAAAGTAAGATACAATTAAAGAAAAGTTGACCACAAATTTTATTAAAATGTGATTTTTACTAATTAATCTACACAGTTTTGCTAAGAAAGCTCTGCATGCTAGGTATCTCTGGAAACACATTAATTTGAAATCAATCTTTAAAAAGTATAATGAATAACAACTAGAAAGCAGGACCCCTGAGGGAGCCTGGAGCCCAGGGCCTCCCTGGAGGCAGATAGGCTGTGTGGTCCCTGCAATCTGTAAACTGCTGCCTCCAGGTTCACTTCCACTGCAGGTTAAGTTGGGGGGTGGGGGTGGGGGGGTGAAGGGGTGGGGGGGATGAGAAGGAGCCTCTCAACCAAAAGGAGGTGGCTCTTTCCAACTTCTTGTGGTGATGTTGAATTAAAAGGCATCTTGCCTGTGGTCTAACAGCCAGTGAACAGGGAAAAAGCTGTGTTCATGTTCACTTGAAAGAAACTTGGAAATAGTGGGAAATGCACACCTCCCATCTACTTGGTGATACCTGGAATACAAAAGCTAGGGATAATTTAGAATTAAAATTGAATGTTCCCTGCTTCTACGCTGTTTGTCTATTTTGTGCTCAGTCTGGATGATTAGATTATGTGGGTTAACCTCATTAGCTTGAGCTGCTTCTAACCTGCTCCCACATGTAAGATATTAGCTATTCAATGTTGCTGGATATGGGGTATTTATCGACAAATTGGTCTTCCCCAGAGTGAGATTTAGGAAAGAAAAACATTCAACATTTTCTACTGGTAAACTATATGATTTTTAGAAATAACCACACAATATCTTTAGCTAAGCACAAACTTTTTAATTTCCCTGAGTCATAAGATTTCAACTTTTTTTAAATAAAAGATATCCTTGTCTTTATAAGTAAAGCTCATTAATTCTAAGTAATTTGGAAGAAAGCCTATGCTGCATCATCAATAATTTGAAATATAGACTATTTGGGGGCATTTATTATCATAATTTATAGGTAAATAGAATACTATATGAGAAATTGGCAATTTAAAATATTTGTCATAGAAATGCATGGACAAATAGTACTTTTGAAGTAGAAAAACTCTGCCTACTCTTGGCAGAGATACTTTTGCTATAATGTATTCCTTGGGTTCCTATTTTAAATGTTAGGCTTGATTTTTAAAATTAATGAAAATATGAACTTTCATCTCAATTATTATTGATTATTAGTACTATTCCTCAATTAATATTATTTTAACATGTTCTTTAGTTATGATCAGTAGTTTCATGCTCTATGTCTTAATGGAATTGTTTTTTAGATCAAATTTTACTGTAGGTCAATATCAAACATTTAGTAAGTTGGGAAAGATGCTTTGTTTGTTTTGAACTTAGCAAAATTGTTTCACTGATTCATTAATTCAGCAAATATTGTTGAGCATATTCTGCACCTTAGGACCTGGTCTAGCTGCTGATTAGATCTTATATAAATTTGTGTTTATTTGCTCATATTTTTCTCTCTGTCAAATAGACACCAGATACATCTAAGTATGATATATTTGATCAGATATAACTGCCTTTCACTGATTTTTTCCTTATTTTTATTCCTGCAAGTTATCCACTGGGACTAATTTGAAATTTTTAAGAACAAAGTCAAGTAACTATAAAATGATGTATAGAATTTGTCTTAAAAAGTGCTTCTTCTATATTCACATGCAAGAGTCTCATATGAGATCTGCATTGCTAAACAGGGTTACATAGAGTGGATTGGATGATTCTGAAGAGTTTCATTCATTGCCAAAACACTTTATTGAATAAGTGCATATCTTTAGCACTATTTCCATATAAGTAAGTCAACATGTTTTTGAGGTTTCTGATAAAGATGCTACACACACACACACACACACACACACCATAAAAATGATTAAGATGGTAAAAATTTTGTATGTATTTTAAGTTCAAAGTTCTTTTAAATTCAAAATTTAAAAAAATGTGTAACATAAGTGCAGAATGATTGGTAACTATAGTTAATATCATTCCTAATAGCAAGAATGTGCCAAATTGTGCTAGAACAAGCCTGGGAATAGGCTAATCACCTTAAGAGAGCAGGCAGAGAGCCCCAAGCCCTCTGACAGTGTAGTGTGTCACACTCAGAAGTGAAACCGGCAACCAGGGAAGGGCTTAAATGATCACATCTCATCAAGGTTTATCATTGCTGGTCCCAACTACAGCATCTTTTTTGGCTTGTTTTGAGAAAGCCCAAACAAAAGCACACATTTTTTTTTTTTTTTACTTTTTGGCAGTAATAAAATGCCCTCTTTGGGAAGAAATGTAAAATGTGTTGAGAATTAAAAATGTAGGTTTAATGCAGAGAAAATTACAGGTAATAAACAGGTCTAGATAATGGAGTGAGTTAATGTTATTAAGGGTCCCCTTTCATACATGCCAGAACTGAGCACAGAAAAGTCAAGTGACTTCAAAGTTGATGTTCATGACTATCCATGATAATAACTCTTGCTAAATAACAAGGCAAATATGCTAGGGTTTTGGAGGCAAGGGGAGATTTGATATAAATAAGTACCTTAGAGAAAAATATCAACATAGAAGCTCATCAAGTACTCCAAATATTACACCTTGGATTCCATGATCTTGTGAGAGGTCAGCAAGAAGTGATATGGCTGGAATCAGCCTAAAAGAAGAGTTCAATCTTCCTCTTGGAGCAAGACAGCATCATTTCTACCCTATACAATTGAGTCATCCCAGCCTACAACTCCTTTCCTAAAATAGTGTATGCTGTTCTTCACATTTGTGTTGTCAATGGTATTTTTAACTGTAACACAAATACACATTTCCCAGCAGGAAAATGAAGGAATGAGACCAAAATGACTTAGGGAAAGATGCCAAAATTAATTTGCCAGCCACTCAGCAATCAGTCAAAGGCAAAGCATTTCCTGAGGCAGCAATTTATCTTTCTCGATGTCGTGTCAAATCCAGCTGTTGAAGAAGAGCGCATTGCAAAGATGAGATCATGGGCCACGGGTTCTTATTCATCTAACACCACAGAATCTTCAGTGAGGAAAAGGGAAACAACCCATTGAGCTAACTCATCTATGTTCTTTCTGGTTTTTTTGTTTTTAATCTACCTTTCATCATTTGATATTTCAACCTTCTAAGCAAATGTGTTTTATTCTAATTCACAGGCAGAATGTTCCATCATCAAAGTAGCTTCCAACTGGAAACATCAGCCTTGGCAGAAAGGGAAGTAACACCTTCCACCTTCCCATCCCAGGTTCCTAATGGTGGGTCCATAATGACACCTTTAATTTTTTATGCTCTCTCTGATTAGAGTGAAATGATGTTTCTCTAATGCTAACAGCCCAGTGAATGTAACAAATCAACCATCCTGGCTGGGTTATGCTACAACCACTGGTTTCTTTTCCCAGCAAAGAGTCTGAATAACTGTGTTGACTAGAAGCAAATAATTTTACAAAAGTCCACCCCTACTTATGTAAATAATTCCAAAGGTGATCATATACCAGCCTTATTCATCTGAAAACAAGCATATTGTTTTAATCCAAATATATGTTATATTATGCACATCAAAAGTAATGAGCTAAAAAGAAATTATTAAAAACAATGACTATCATGTTAAGAGATGCAGCGAAAAGATGTGATTCTTAACATATACATATTAACATTATCCAAAATTGGTGATAGGATGTCACCCATTTATTAGATTTACTAATTTTAAAGAATCTATCAAATTCTCATTAATATTCTTCTTCTAGGGATGCACAGTTTTGAAGAAAAGTGTGCTGGAATGGCTATTTGTACATACAGAGATGACAATACATTGTCTCTACCCTCCATAATAGGGCGGTCTAGAACAGAGTTCAATGGCATGATTTGGCTGATGTAACACAGATCCCATAAAAACATATCTATTCCTACAAAAATAAAAAACAAGAACACCCACATGATATGTTAAGCCCCTGACTACAATAATAAACATGAAATAAGCATTTGTGAGCTCTAGACTGATGAGTGTGTGGGCTGGTTACTGATATAAGTGAGGTCATTTATTCCCCAGGCCTCCATAGCATTTCTTTCACTGGGAAGTCTGATTAATGCTTCATCTAACCATTTCTTGCTGGAAAGACAATGTTAAGGACAACGGAGTCCTAAGAAGACTTTATCACTAGGCTCCCTGACTTCACTTTCTTCTCCTTTACTCTCTTCTGTGTTAACAAACTTGACCCAATTTTTATCAATGGGCATGAGGCTACAGTTTTTCTCCCTTCCTTTCTGGCCTCAATGTTCTTAAGTACAATCAGAAATCATAAAGTCAACTCACTGAATTAAAAAATAAAATGTTTGAACTTGGTTAACATGGGCATCAGAAGAGAGAATGCTTCATAGCATGACACTTTGAGGGCAGACAAAAATTCATGATAAAGTTAAAACCAAAGGGAAGAGGCAGAAGAGCTGGGAGATGAACGGTGATATGCACCTTTACAGAATGTATTTTTCTCCATGCCAAATTGCAGATCAGTGCAAACTTGGATGTGGACCCAGGTCAGCTCCCCTTCTGAGAGCAGCACTGATTTCAGGGACTCCATACTTATTTGGCATTCCATAATTATGGCCTATTTCAGTTGCATTTTCCAGAACGTTAGAAGACAAAGGGATGTCAGATTTTTCCAAAGACTTTGGGACAATGTCAATTAAAGCAAATAATTTGGGATTTGATGGAATGCCAGATAACTGGTTGCTTCAGCACTGACTGAATAAATAAACAACCCCGAGGATTAATTTAAGGGTAGACTTGAGCCAATTCTCTTATTCCCAGACTAGTGGGCTGCAGGCTACCAAATGGGATTTCTTCTGTCAGGCATTATAAAAAGGATGGACAAAAAAAAGTCCACATGTAGTGCTCTGAGAGAGATTAGCACCCCACATATGAAAACATTAGAATACATGGCACTTTCAATAAAATACCCAGTTCAGAATATTTCTGATGAAACAAAGAAGTTAAAAGTTAGGGAAAGGATTAGCAGGAAAAAATGATATCAAGGCTTCGAAGAATAATTTAGAAATTACTTAAGGAAGTGTCACCCAAATGGCAGAAACTTGGAAGTTTTTCAGAACATAGAAGACTTTTCCTACCCCGCCTTCTTTTTCTCTCCAATGTACAAAACGTGTTTAAGGGGTATCATACCTTTAGTCACTAGACTACTGCTCACTAACTATCCACATGAGACTTGGGTTTTATAATCTTACCATTAAGAACATCTCATTTGTGCTTCAAATAATAAGGTTTTTAAAACTCTATTACAAATGATTCTGATCTGGGCATGATGAGGTAGAAATATATGTTTTCAAGCAGAGAGATGTATCCCTATTTATCTTCAGGAGGGCAAGTTAATGTCCCCACTTGCCATGCTTCCCCCAGGGATTTCTGGATTTTCCTCTAGAGAGTCTCTTAGTCAACATGAGATAAGAGAGTGGGGTTTTGTTTTACTTCTAATATTCATTCCTCTACAAAGTCAATTTTCTGCCACATCAAATAGGAACTGTTTTCCAATAGAAAACAGAACTAGAAATGATAAGACATTTGGAGTTCAAGTCAAAAATTTGTGGCATTAGAGGCAATAGATTTAAAAGTCAAGTGTCAAGTGCTCCAAAATTTTCTTATCACTCTCTTTTCCTTATCCATTTCCCTGTGGATAAGAAGAACTAGTTCTCAGCACCCTTTTGTGGGATGCACTTTACCTGTTTCCTTTGCCCCCGTCCCCCCATACAAGGTTATTTCCCACAATTTTCTGAGTTACAGAAAAGAAGAATTATTCTTATGTAGGATTTCCCAAGTAAGTTCATCAGAACTTACTAATAGGTTTTGAACATTTAGAGTGGAGAGAAGATTCTATGATGCCCTATATTAAAATGTAGGTTGTTTTGAAGGTTAAAAGAAAAAAAGTTACATGCCTCTCTAGTGCCCAGAATAGTGCCTGGTTCAACATTTATCTCACAGATAAAAAAATTTGGAAACACTAGATTTCACAGAGTCAAACTAGCTTTCTTTCTTTGTTTGTTTTTCTGTTTTGTTTTTTAGTGCAATGCTTAGCTATTATATAGTTAGTATGAATTGTAAATCTACAAAGGAGATATATAGTAGTCACAGAATCCTTTATTTTAAGGAGTTGCTTGAAGATGGAGGTAGACAAGGTTAATCTCTAAACTTTCTTTCTCAAATAGACCTCTTCTGGTCCTTGTTTCCCTTGATTCTTTTGTCAGAAAGATATCTTCTGATGGTTACTTTTCATTTGTTAAGATGTAACCTTTCCCATAAAGTTCCTCTCATACCTACAAGGCCTGTCCTCATTTCTCTGACTTGTGTCATGTCTTCCCTTCACGGGAGTGGAACCACCTCCAAAGAGGCTAGGAGCACTAATTGACATGATGAATGCTGAATGCTTAGTGCCTTACTGGCCCATTGGTATCTGTTAATTATCTTTAGCTGCTGTTAGAGTATTTGATTCATCAACATCTGACAAGCATGGTAATAAAAGAAGAATTTAGAACATGAGCCCCTCCCTGATGTACTCAACTTTGTAACTTCTAGAAACAAGTACTTTGCAAAGGAGAGGTACTCAGTATTTGTTGACTTGAACTGGGGAAAACAAAACTGGGGAAAGACACAAGGAAACAAGCACAGTTTTTCCAAGCATCACAATTAGACATTGATGGCATCATATCACTTAGTGCTGGACATAACATGAACTTATTTCTGTTGGTAGTTGCTGAAAAAACTTTGCATTCTAGAGATCTATGGGGAAACAAATAAAATTGGATCATTTTTAAACTTCCTAAAAAATGTCTTACTACAGCATTACTTTTCTGAGAACTTCTGTCATCAACAGAACACCTTGGGCAACTTAGTAACTAGTTTATGGTTTTCTAAATTCTGAACCCAATAACTTAGAGGTTTGAGTTGACCTATCATCACAAATCTAACTGCACTCCTTCCCTTACAGCTTGAAGTCCCATCTAAATCCCTTCAGAAAGAAGCCTCCTTTGTTTTTTTTTTTTTTTTTTTTTTTT